>OX352772.1:254238204-254329585 GCA_947095535.1 Poecilobothrus nobilitatus | reverse complement strand
CAATTTTATAAAAAAATTACAGTTGACCAGTTTGGTTCATAACCTTTTCTAAAAATTCCTTTATATTCATTAATTCTCACGTAATCTCCGGTTTTAAATTTCCCCGCTTTAAATATTTTTGGTCTGTTGTATACGGCTTGAAATAAAAAAGTTTCATTATTTTTATTAACATCTTTTGGTTTCATTTTAATTGAATGATGTACAGTTCCATTATAAGTTTCAATCAAATGTGGTAAAATATTAATCCATTTATAGTTACCCTGTAAACTAAATTGCTTCCACATTAAATTTTTTAAAGTTTGATTAAATCTCTCACTATTGATGCTTTTAAATCAGAATAATTGTGATAATGATTTATTCTCTTCTGTTTCATTAATTCTTGAAAATTTTTTTCCTTGATTGAATATTTTTTGGAATTTTTGAAATTCCTGCTTGTTTAAAAATATTTTCATTATTAATAATAATAATTCAATAATTTTTATTGTTTGAACAACATCTTTAGATGATTTTGTTTTTAAAGGTCGAGCATAAGAGTACTTTGAAAAAATATCAATTACAGGTAATAAATATGTATATCCGCGATTTTCTTTTTGATAGCATTTAGGTAGCATTTCTACTAAATCAATCTGCCACGTATCATTTAGACCTTTTTGAAATATTTTTCTACGAGGAAATCTTTTCCGAACATTGCTATGTATTTCTTTAACAATTTGTTCTCTCTCATTTAAATTTTCAAAAAATTGAAACATGTCTGAATAAGTAGAAATTAGTAATGAAATAAAATATAATATCTGATAACGTCTCTATATAGTAGATGGAAGATTCATATAATTAGTTTAATAAAAGAGTTAAGCATGCAGAGTTTATGTACATCAATTTATTTTGTTGATTTTCAATTCCTTTTAGGAAATAATCAAGAAATATATATAAAAGAATTATGTTTTATGCGAGCTGATTCAGTTAAACCAACACACAAATTATTTAAAGCACCATATTCGTATGATGAACTAAATGAAAAATTACAACATCAATCTGATTATTGCTTTAGGTTTATAAATGGATTAAAATGGACAGATGGCATTGTTGATTATCTCATGCTTGGCTCATTTTTAAGAAGGCTTGATGGGAACAGAATAAATTAAACAAATAAATAAATTAAATAAAAACAAAGTTATTTTTTTATTATTCTTTAAAATTTATATAATGTTTTTGTATTTCTTTTTCTAATAAAAAAAGAAATTTAGGTTTAAAGACGAGAATAATTACATTATGTCATGTTATGTATGGTTAATAGTTTTTAAAATAGTTTTTTGTATATCTTTGAAGGCGGTAAGACGAGTACAAGTCAAAAATATCACTTTTCCAGGAGAGTGAAAAAACTAAATAAAAAATTTTCTGTACTACATAGCTTATCCATTTAAATGGCAAAATAATAATATTTTAAGTACTTTAAAGATGTTTTTGCCAAAATTTTAGTAGTGAAACGAAAATAACGAAATAAGTGACTTGTACTCATTTGACCTTGAATAAAATAATGTTCTAACAGACTTATACTTTAATTACCAAAAAAACAATTTGTTAAAAATGTAACAAAATAATAATATTTAATTAAATTTTTATAAAAACAAAATATAATAATGACAGAACTCGTTTTTTTTTTTTAAATAAATAACTATATCCATTTTTAACATCATTCTTCCTAGAACACTATTTATTATCAGACTTGTACATACTTTAAATTACCAATTAAAAAAAATTTTTGAAATGTTACAAAAATAATAATAATTAATTCAATTTTTAAAAATTTAATAATAACAGAATTCATTTTTTTTAGTAAATATTCATTTTTAGGTATTACTCTTCCTCCTCGAATCCGTCAATTGCTAGTAACATGTCTTGCAAAGAATTTGAAACTTTTAGTTTTTCATAAAATTCATGAAACTTTGGCCTTATTAAAGGCAGGAGACTCAACAAATCTTTTTTCTTTTCCTTTGATATTGGAAGCGTATTCGAATTTAATTTTTTGGGTTCCAATTTGGGATTTTGGGCTCCTCGTCTTAGTAATGATAAAGTTTTAAACGGTTCACTGTCCTGCAAACTAGTTTTAAAACTAATTTCTCCGCGTGTTTTAGTATAACGTAACCATTTTGCCTTATGCCATTTAAAAATTGAATTATCGGTATCCTTTCTTCTTAAAACTAGTTCGGATTTTAACAATGATGCGTAATCAAAAAACTGATCATGCCTCATTTCTTTAACGACGAACTTTTTTTTCCCCCCCACAGTTCTAACCGACTGGAACCAATCACAAGGGTGCGATATGGCATACTCATTGTTTTTTTTCTGCTATTCAATCAACCCATGGTCTATATGACCTCCGCATGTATCGGAGTATAGTATAACATGATTAACATCATTGGGTAAATTAATCAGCTATTCATATAAAACAGTTGCTATTTGATTAGCTCCACGTCCGCCTTCTGCTTCATGCTACATATAACACTTAACATCTCCATTTACAAGACTATGGATGGTGAGGTTAGTAGGTATAGGGCCACTTTGGCATGGGAAAAAATAAGCCTATATCGCACGACCTAGTTTTTAATAAACCATATCGCACGCCCACGCAAATTAACCTATATTTGAATGACCTTGAGTTTTAGAGAAACCGAAAGTGTTGTGACCTGGATTCTGTTAGAAGTTGGGGTAAAACAAGTCTTTTAGAGCTCTTTGATTGTATACTATAATAGGTCAACATGAAAATAGTTAGCAAAAAACTATTACATGTAAATATTAAAGCATGTCTTATTTAATGTTGGTGAACTAGTTTTAAAGTGTATCTTTAAGGAATGCGTGTTTTTTTTTTGTGTTGGTTTACTATAGGAAGAAATATAAAATAACAATTAGCATCTTCGTTTTTTTTTTTTTTTATCAGAATATCTGGTTTAGATTACTATGTAGTATTTTAAAAAGGTAGAAAAAGAAAGAGGCAAGAAAAGTTGAATGCAAATAGATTGGTATAGTATAGTATAGTAAGAACGTAGAATATATATCTACATATATATGTTGCATATAAAAAGGTTAAAAAGAAATTCAAAATAGAAATTAGCGTCCACATGTACCTTTTCTTTTTTTCGTTTGATTAAATCTGGTTTTGTTTACAATATTTGTATATTATTTAAAAGATAGAAAAAAAGGTAAAAAGAATAAATTGAATTATCAAGATAAATTTATTAAGAATATATTACATTCTTAAATTTCTGAATACCTAGTATAGGATGGCTTGTATGTTATGAAATTAGAAGGTCAAAATAAAAAGGAAAATCAAAAGGGTATTAATTTCTATGTAGAAAATTCTAAAATAGAAACTATGTAATCAGAAGATTTAAATTGAAATTTGTAATTATGTCATACAGATGGTAGACAAATTACGTTTTCGTTATGTATTAAGTTGAGTATGCTTATTTTTTCTAATTTTCATTTTAAAAATAAATTTCTCGTTTTACTTTTTTTCGTTCTAATTAGGTGATACGAAATATAATAGTACATTGCCTACTTATATTGAATCATCTATTCTAATTTTTTTTTTTTTTTGTGTTGGTTAACTAGCTTTACTATAGGAAGAAATACAAAATAACAATTAGCATCTTCGTTTTTTTTTTAGCAGAATATCTGGTTTAGATTACTATGTAGTATTTTAAAAAGGTAGAAAAAGAAAGAGGCAAGAAAAGTTGAATGCAAATAGATTGGTATAGTATAGTAAGAACGTAGAATATATAATCTACATATATATGTTGCATATAAAAAGGTTAAAAAGAAATTAAACTTTATTAACTTTAATGTACAAAATATAAAGTGCATTTTATTTTTAGAGTATTACAAAAATCTCTTTTTAAATATGTTTTTACGATGACTACTACTTAAAATTGTAGATATGATGGGTTCAATAATCTTTATTCGCCTTTGAAATCGCATTCTATTAATTGCATATTGTTGCTAATGATTTTTCCGAGAAGAATTGTAAGCAAAGCTCCATACATACATAACTTTAATTTGTAAAGTTGAATTAAATCGTACTTTTTTAGTTGAATTATTTATTTCCATATGATCTATATATTTATGTTACAAATAAAAATTATTTTTTTATTTTTTTTTGTTTTTTATTTTAACACGTTTTCTTTAAGTAAGTACATATAGATATTAAAACTATTTTTAATTGCACATCTTAAACTTGAACTTACATTATGTGTTCGAATAGGACACATAGATTTAAAATGTTCAATGTTTTAACAATGATGGCATTGTATTGGTTAAATCATTTATTTTAGTACTATCTATGTATTTTTCAAGAAAATTTTTTTCTGCTTTCCTTTAACGTAAATTATATCAGCTGTTTGTAAATAGTACTTAAGTATATCCCTCAAACATAAGTATTCTACTGTACCACTATTCCATTTTAATCCATTTATTTTATTTTCAGAACATTGAATATTGTATTTTATTTCATGATTAAGTTCTTCTTCGGGGTAAGGCGCTTTAAAATGATATACAATTGGAATCAAACTCCCCTTTTTAAGAATAGCCAATTCCTTTATAAAATATTGCTTTTCATTTCCTTGTGCAAATTGTAAGTCAACAATGAAAATTTGTTGGTTATCCATTATGAATGTTGATGAATGAATAACCTTTTGAGTGAAGGAAGCGGGACTTTATATTCTCTTTCTGAGTGTAGATTTTGGTATAAATATAGGTTTGCTATCATGAATAATTAATTATTTAATTATGTTTTTTCACCCATTTACAATGATGGTGGCTTAGCCAACTTGTTGTGGAAAAACTACTTTTATTCATAACCTAATAAAATTAAAAAATAAAATCATACATCCGCAAATCAATAAAATTATTTGGTGTAACCCAGATAAAAATGCAGTACCGAATGATATAACAGATCTTGAGTATAGCAACAGTATTCCTGATTTTAGTGATAATAGAAACTCTGTATTAATTGTTATAGATGATATAATGTTAAATTCTTATGATAGACATGTCTGTGAACTATTTACTAGAGGATCGCATCATAGAAATTTATCGGTAATATTTGTAACCCAAAATATATTTCATCAAGGTAAATTTTCCAGAGATATTTCACTGAATTGCAAATACATAATTCTTTTTAAGAATCCTAGAGATAAATCACAGATATTACCATTAGCCCGTCAAATATATCCGAATCAGCTCAAGGAATTTGAGAAAGTATATAATGAAGTAACATCTAAGCCATATGGTTATATATTAATAGATCTTACTCAAAAAGTTAATGATTTATTTAGATTGAGAAGTGACATTTTCGAGCAAGATTTGTGTTATTGTACAACAAATCAGTTGGAACAATATGCAAAAGAATATGAAACGATTGAAAATCTACCGACATATATTGCACCTGTTAAAAAATTCTAAACCGAAATTCCAAAGAGTTAATATAAAACATTGTGAACCAGATGTAATTAAAACAATTTGTGAAATATTGTTAAATATTTTAAATAGTAACTGTAAGTTGAATAAAAAAACAAAAAATCAATTAAAAAGATATAAAAGGGAGTTAAGATCAATCATTTGTTATAAAAAATCAATAAATAATAAACGAAAAATTATTGTTCAAAAAGGAGGATTTTTACCTACTCTTCTTGGTGCAGTTCTTTCAGGGTTGATTGGAAATCTTATAAAATGAATAATTCATCATTTAATAAAATGATAATTCTCAAACCGGATATATATGAAAAACTTGAACAAAATTCTAATCTTGAAATTAACCAGTTGGATAAAAATATGAAAAAAATTATGTTAAATAAGCATTTGACTGATATCCAGAAATGATATTTTTTACGGCAAAACTTGTTTAAAAAAAAAAATCAGAGCAAAACTCTTCCACAAAACAGAGAAAAAGGAAAAACGATACTAATGGAATCAAAAAGTACTCAAACACGTGTAAAACCATTACTTAAAGATGCAAAGGTACAATCCGATTCTGTTAAATATGGAGACATTAAAATGCAATTCCTTGAGGAAGAAATATATGAGGATACCCCTGATAATGTATTTGAAGACGAAGAAAATGAAGAAAATGTTTTATCAAAAACAATGTCTGCTGCAACAGCGGGGGAACGATTAAGAAAACGAAAATCAATTAGGAGTAAAAATGTTCAAATATTTGAAATAGATACTGGTGATATAATAACAGTTCCATTAGATAGTTCAAGTCCACCAACGAAAAAGGAAAAAACTATAAATAGATCTCCAAAACGTTTATTGCGATCAGCGAAAGCAGGTGATACTCAAACACAACTTAATTTTCCAATACGTAAAAATAAATCTACAAGTTCATGGACAACGTACAAGTAAATGATGAATTTTACGTCACATTACTCAGTGATTCATCTACGAATTTTTACCCCGAAAACACATTATCAACTTTTACGAATAAAATGGATAAATATATGATCGATTCTAATTGGAAAGTTGGTGTATCTGAAATATATGCTAATGATTTTATTCCAAATGTCTATGGTGAGGAATGGGAAAAAAGTACTCAAATATATATCACTGGTATGCAGACAAACCGTATTGGTGTCGGGATTACTTATATACCATATAGTAACGATCAAATTATATGCGATTGGAAGGTTCTGTTACTTCCTACTTTAATTCAAAATATTCGACCATTATTAGGATTTTCAAGAAAAGAAGTTTTACGTCAACTAATTTGGGGTATTTTTAACTTTATAAATGACGATACAAACTATGTAATACCAAACAGAGCTGAGGAGTTTCCAAAAACTTTATTATACACTACTATCTGTTTAAGTAAGCCAAAAGTTAACATCAAATTAAAAACAAATTTCACTTACAGCTTAGATGGACTTTTAAAAACATGTTTTGATCAAGCTTTCGTAAAATTAACTGACCCTAAAAAATATAAACCTCGTGTAATTGAAGTTTTTAAATTGTTTATTGATAGCATGAATTTAATTCCTGTAGAGAAACCAGATATGTTTTTTATGTACACTGATATTATTGAACCACAAAATATAGGTGGTAAAAATGTAAGATGTTTAAGAACTGTTAATACAGAAAATGCTTTTACTAACAGAGTAAAAGAATTTAACATAATTCAATATTGTAATGTTGAAAAATCATTTGATAGTATTTCAATGCTCTTATGTGATAAATATGGTTATAAAATAAATTTTAGTGATAGTAGTATTCGTACAAAAATTGTATTACATTTTAAAAAAGTATAAATAAATGTCAGTTTGTAAATTTTAATATTAATTTTATTTTAAACGTAATGGAGAAAGTGTATTACAGATATTATTTAGTACAATCCGGAAGAGGTCTTGATGACATTAGGCCTTTATTGCATTCTACCATACCTTACCAAAGAGGTCGCGGATTAGGAAGTTTTTTTGGAGGTTTTTTTAAGTATTTGAAACCTATATTTGTTTCAGGTGCTAATATATTTAAAAAAGAGGTCATTAACTCTGGTATTAGCGCTTTATCTGATATTGCATCAGGGGCAAATATAAAGGAAGTTGTTCAAGATAGAGGTAAAGAAATTATGAAAAATGTAAGACGCGGAGCTGTTAGGAAGTTTAATGAAATGTATGGATCTGGTAAAAGAAAAAGGAAAACTATAAAAAGACTTAACATCAGCAATTCAAATTATTCTATGTCAAAACGGCGTAAAGTTAATAAGAAAAGTAACCAAAAGATATTTTTAACTAATATTGGTGGAATGTATGAAATCTGAATTAGATATTTTTAAAACTCAACTTATTCAATCCAGTATTTTACGATCTGAGGATGTTTCTTACAATCCAATTGCTTCCCTAGACAATCCGTCAACAATCGAATTTCTATCATTAGATCATGGTGATACATATAGAGATTTATCTTCTGTATATTTACGATTAAAAGTACAAATTTTAAAAAAAGATGGAACTCATTGGAATAATGATAAAGGAACTGATGGAAGACTAATAGCACAACCAAGTGTTGTTAATAATCTTCTTCACTCTCTAATAAAACAGTGTAATGTACAGTTAAATGGTAAAAATATAACCCCCTCAGACGGTAATTACCACTACAGAGCTTACATTGAATCATTATTAAATTATGGTACAGATGCAGCAACAACACATTTGGAATGTGCCGGTTGGAATCTGGATAAACCAAATATAGCAAAATTTGACAATGTTAGTTCAAAGGAGCGCCAAAAAGCTTACCAAAATAGCAATGTTGTAGAGCTTATGGGCAAATTACATGTATATATGTTCAATCAGCCAACTCTTCTGATAAATAATGTTGATCTTAGAATAGTTTTAACATTAGAAAAACCAGATTTTTTTTTTTTCGGAGATATTCTGATGAATCTCAATTAAAAATTGTAGAAGTTTATGAGACATGCAACTATTAATCCTAGTGTATTATTAGCATATAATGCTGTTATTGAGAAGTCGAACGCCAAATATAATTATAAACGGGTAGAAGTAAAAAGTTTTACGATTCCTTCTAATAGTACAACTATTTCGCTTGATAATGTATTTTTTGGGCAGTTACCAAACACGATATTATTTTGTATGACAGAGAATGCCGGTTACTCTGGAAAAAGATCAAAAAATCCATTTAATTTTAAACACTTTGATATTTCTCAATTCATGTTATATGCAAATGGAGCACAAATACCTAATACAATAATTGAAACCAGTTTTACGGAAGAAAATAATTGTTATACACGTGCATATCATACGCTATTTTCTGGTACAGGCATATATCATAATGATAAAGGTCATCAGATAACAAAATCTATGTTTAGTAATGGATTCTTTATATTAGCTTTTGATTTAACTCCAGATGCATCAGGAAATGAAGTGTGTCATGGATTACTTAATCAAGGCACTGTCAGCAAGGCTATTGAAGCAAGGCTATCAAAACCGCTTCCATCAACTCTATCTGCTATAGTTTATGGAGAATTTGATGCAAGTTTCTAAATCGATAAAAATCGAAATGTGTTCACAAATCTATAAATAGATTACTCAAGACTTGAATTTGAGTATTTGTTAAGATGTCCTTAACCTGTGCACTTGTAGATGTAACATTTTGTTGTGATGATAAAAACAACTTATTCGCGAAAGATATTTGCTTACTTGGAATTAAAGAAACTTGTAAAAAATTAATAAAAGAGTTTACATACAAATTTCCAACAAAAGAACTTTTAAATTATCATCTTGAAAATTATACTTTTGGAACTGTTCACAATAATAAAATAAATAACGATCTTAGACAGATATTGGAGAAATTTGATATAATTATAAATAAAAAATAAAAAAAGATTTCTTAATAAATTACACTAACGAAATAAGTAAAGTGTATGATTTAAGTAAATTTGATTCATGAATACTTTAGAATTAACTAATATATTAAGATGTAACAAATACACAAACAAATTTTTGAAAGGAGTTTTTGCTTTGGATAAATTACCTAATATAGTTGAAAGGCCAACATTCATGATTGTAAACACTGATAAAGCCAAAGATCCTGGAACACATTGGTTAGTTATTTTTATTCCAAAAGATGGTTGTATAGAATATTTTGATTCTTACGGTGGCACACTAGGTAAACCAGAAATTCTTAATTATTTAAAAAACGAATGCATAATATTTAATGATAGACAATTACAAAGTAACTTTTCAGATGTATGTGGACAATATTGTTGTGTTTACGCTTGGTGTAAGTGTAATAATATAAGTATGAATAAATTTTTAACACAATTTAGTAGTGTTAGTTATATCCATAATGATAATCTAATTTTAAAACTTTATAACGGCATATTTGGGAAAAAGTATATTCAGAGCTGTGTTTCTAAACAAAAAATATTAATATATATATCTAAAATATTGCGGTTTTTAACTCATTTTAAAACAACTGTGAGAGGAATAGTATCACATACAATATGTTATTGGCCTATACCTACTTTTTAAACGAAGCACATACAGTAAAAATTGTTGTTGGTTTTCATACAGAATTAAGAAGCAACAATTTCATTACACCGCATTGGGAAAAAATTAATGTTTCTTAATTATGAAGATTGGTTGGAATTTTATCAGCAATATCATCTACATCCTAAAAATAAAGTTTCCTCCTGTGTGGAAAACCAGCAAACTATATTAAACGATGAAATATACATTCCATTAAACCGGTTTAATGTTCAATATAATTATTCAAGATTATTTTTTGAGATTCCATTTTTATTAAAAGAATTAATAGATAAATATTTAAATATAAATCAAAAGAATAAAATGTTAGAATAAGATTAAACTGTAAAATAAATTTATAATAAAAATTTTAAATAAACTTTATTTACTTTTCTTTTTACAATTACAATAAAATATGGCAATAGCAAAAAGAACACAATAAATAAACAAAAATGTAAAAAATAATGTTAAACATCTACAATAATACGGATATAATGTGGTTGGTTGCAAATTCTCTTTATCATTGTCCAAAGATTCAGAAACTTGCCCCCTTTCTACAAAATTACTGTCCATTTGAAATGTTAAAATGTTGAATAACCAGACTTTTTGAGAAAATTAAGTATTTTTTTTTATTAATTTGCAGTGTTACTAAGATTAGAACTGACAACTGACTGAATAAAAATTCAAATTTTGAAAAAGTATAAAAAGAATGCATTTTCTTTATTGGTATTTATTTTAAGAATGGATGTGAAAGATTTCTTAGAAAAATACTCATTTACATTATTAGATGAGCACAAAACTTATATTTCAAATTTATACAATTATTTAGAAAAATTTGTTGGTAAAGAACAGTACAGTTCAAAATATGGTACACATTTTAGTTGCTGTCCTTGGGCTTATAATAATTGTACGTCAGGGCCTGACACTTGTGAATGCTATTTTGTAGAAAAATATAACAAAGAATTAGAAAAGTTAATTAAATGGTATAAGCATAATGTCAAAAGCTCAAATTGTAATGGAAATACATAGACCAGCAAGGGGTAGATATCCTAGAAGGAAATTCTTACAAAGAGGTTTAAATAATACTTGGCAAATTGATTTAGTTGAAATGATACCATACGCAAAGTTTAATAATGGCTTTAAATATATGTTAACTGTCATAGATATATTTTCTAAATACGCATATGCTGAACCTGTAAAAACAAAGAATGCTGAAAATGTTTTAAATGCCCTGAAATCAATTTTTTAGCGTGCTAAAGTTATACCCAAAAATATTCACTCTGATCAAGGCAAAGAGTTTTTTAATTCACAATTCCAAAACTATATGAAAGAAAAAATAATCAATCACTATCATACATACAGTGAATTAAAAGCATCAATTGTTGAACGATTTAATCGTACAATGAAAAATTCTATGTGGAAAAAATTTAGTCTAAATGGAAATTATAAATGGTTATCTATTCTGCAATCAATAATAAAAGATTATAATTCAAGAAAACATTCTGCAATAAAGCTTCCACCTGAAAAAGTTACGCGAAAAAATGAAAGAAATATATTGAAAAATATATATATGCAACCTAAAATTTTTCAAAAAAGTAAATATAAAGTTGGTGAATATGTAAGAATAAGTAAACATAAAGTTCACTTCGAAAAAGGCTATCAACTAAATTGGTCAACTGAAATATTTAAAATTGATAAGATTAATAATACCTATCCAGTTACATATCAATTATCAGATTATAAAAATAATCCTATTTCAGGTGGTTTATACAAAGAGGAACTCACTCCTGTGAAATATCCAAATTCTTACCTGGTAGAAAAAATTATTAAAAAACAAGGTAATAAAGTTTTTGTTAAATGGTTAGGGCTCAATGATGATCATAATACTTGGATTAATAAAAAAAATAGTATTTAATAAATTTGAACATATTTGATATTTATTTGTGCTATTTATACTAAAATTTTTAAATAAAAATTTAAACATTATATTTCTAATTAATTATTAACATTAGATCTTTTATATCCATAGGGAAATGAACTACCATCTTCTATAAATTTACGTTTTTCTAACCTAGTTTGATATTTTTTTATTTCAGGAACTGTGATAACTTTATGCTCTTTATTACGTCGAATATTTTGTGAAAGTATGTATATATCGTTGTCTTCCTTCACATTTAGCACCGCTTCTTTAATTGTATTAAAATTAATTTTTTGGGAGGCTGTATAGTTTAAAAAAATTCCTTTAACTTTACAAACTAGTTTTTCTTCATTGTCTTTCGTACTGTGAACTTTATATGCATTGTTTTTAGGGCCTCCACTTACAAATTCTGTAATGTAACTTCCAACACCATAACATTCCAGTTCATCGGTCATATCTCCTATAAAATCCCCTGTTTGGCGTTCATATTCTCCTGTACGACTTATATATATTACGGAATCAGTGCCATAATATAAAACTTTATCCTTTAGTTTTTCTAAATAACTATATAATTTTAATCAAGCTTGAGTAGTTGTGTAAGCTGCAATACATACATTTACAGTAGATAATGATTCACCTGCTTCTTCTTTGTACTGCCAATTAACTATAATGTTTTCCTCACTTATTGGAAGAATACCACAAAGTCTAAAGATGGATTTGTTAACATGTCATATAAATCCTTAGGTTGATTAATAATTATTGTTTTTTGTAAGTTTTCTCTCTGTCCAAATTTACCCCAAAAAGAATTAAGCATTAATTTTGCAAAAGATCGTAATCCCTGATTATTTACAATTTCATTAAATTCTAGTTGAATATTTTCATTTCTAAGAAAATTCGTTATATACTTCTCTTTCTCTTCCTTTGTTATACAGTTACTAGGCCATCCCGATGCCTGTTGTTTTATTTTTAAAAATTTGTTCATCATTTGTGTGAAAAGACCATCTGCTTTTGTTACACCATTGTATTGACATATGTTGTAACTCCATATTTCAATTTCTAATATTTTATATTTCAATTCAAGAGCTTTTAGTACTGCATCAATAATCCATGTTCCAAGTAAAGCTCTTTCGTTATCATTATGTAAACAAAATTCATTTAGGTTTTTTTCCTCACTACATGCGACATAAGGAGAACATTAATTTGTTGTTTTGTTTTATAGGTAATACTGGATGTATAAGATTTTCTGGTGGTAAAATTTTACATTTTATAAGTCCATTCAAATCTTTTAAATGTTGTTTAGTACAATTAACGTTTCCTACATAAACATCTGGATGGCCGACAGGAAATTTTCCATATTTGCAAACCCATGGATATAAAGAACAAATATCTATATATTTTATTTTTTCTCCTTTTTTACATTTGTAGTAGTTGTAAACATTATCTGTACGACCACCATAAAAAGAATCCCGAGGTTTTAATGGTGAAAGTTGTACTAATGGATGGTTATTTAAGTAATTCATTTTGCTTTTACTTATTTGAGAATAAAAATCACATTCCCACATTTCAATTACATTGTAATCTAATCTTTTCAACCTATCAGATTTTCTAATAGTTCTATCATATCGTTCATTCATTGTATCATTTTTATCATCATATAAATATGAATTACGATTAAGTGGAAAACAGTTAGGATGACCGTGATAATAACATCCATAAAATTCAAAAACTTGATTAGTTTCTGAACAAAAACCATCAACTTTTACACCGGCTACGACAGCTTCTTTTTGTTTAGCAGCATGTCTAATGTTAATATTCCGTTTTTCCTCCTCCCAAGCCTTTGATTGTTTATCTGAATACCTATACCCGGTTTTGGGTATTAAACCAATCGTATCTGGTTTTAAAAAATTACGTCTAAATGCAAGATTACAAGCAGACGCTATAGTTGTGGCCTCTAGAAAAGGTTAAACGTTACATTCTCTAAGAAAAAATTCTCTGAAATTTAAGCATGATTAGTATTGCTACGTCAATATTTTACAATATCATTTTCCATATAAAATTCATCATTTTTGTGATCTTCATACTATTTCAGAAATATTTCACGTTCGTTAGTTTTCATGGTATCTGGGTTATAATATTCAACAGGTGGTAATGGTCCAATATAATTTTTATTTTCCGTTGTATTGAAGAGAGGCGGGAAATATCCTTTTTTCAAATCAATTTGTAAATCAAAAGCCTTTGGTAATTTTGATAATGCCATTGCAAAGTAATTAATTGAGTCTATAAATTTTGTGTTATCTAATAACATCATGATAATTTTTGAACCTCGCATAATTAGTTTAGTTTTTGAAGAGGTTTTTTCTAATATAATATTTAAAATAAATTGATGGTCAAAAGATTGACCATTATGTGCTATTACCACGACAGTTTTGAATTCTTTTCTTATCTCCATTATGTACATCAGAAATTGCTCTATAATATTTCCCTCTCTAATTCCTCTTCTTCTAAATTTACATGTTTCACAAAAATATAACGAGGACAACGAAATACATGCGTCACATCTTTGCTCGAAAACACACAAATTTGGTTCATGTAGTTTAATATCTGATAGAATGCCTCTTATGTACTTCTCTCCAAAAGCTTTTTCTTGTTGTGTTTCCAAAACGAAAAAAATATAAATAAAATTTTTTAGTTTAGGTTGGTTGTTGTTTTGTTGAATAAAACATTTATGATTCTCAGGAATATAGTTACTGCAAATCTTGCAAAAGTATTCACCACATTCATGGTTTCTGTCGGTTCTATAAAGTTTTAAGCAAGACAAACATTTTTATCTTCGTCACAAATACTGTTGTGTTTTGAACTTGATGCCCTATGGTTATCTAAACACATTTGACCTCGAAATGAACGATTAGAATCATTGCATAAAATTTGCTTTAAATTATTAAGACATGGTGGATAATTTTGACAGCATGGACATGTTCCTGTGC
Organism: Poecilobothrus nobilitatus; assembly: GCA_947095535.1. Classification (NCBI taxonomy): domain Eukaryota; kingdom Metazoa; phylum Arthropoda; class Insecta; order Diptera; family Dolichopodidae; genus Poecilobothrus; species Poecilobothrus nobilitatus. The sequence goes on along the minus strand of OX352772.1, from coordinate 254,314,652 downwards.
ATCTATGATTACTTTTGTTGTTGTATGGAATGTGGCAATCTTCACAATAATAACTGGCACAAAAAGTTGCAGTCAGCGATTTTATTACGTTGTAGTGATTTTTATAAAACAACAAATTTAGCCGTTTTTCAGGTTCAATTCCTTCAAATATTACCTCTCTGCCTCTTGTTCCCAATTTGTATACAACAATTTTATAATTTTTCAAATATTCTTGAAACTTTTTGAGTTCCTGTATTCCACAACCTTTATTTGGAATTTTTACTCCTGTATTTTTAGTTAGTTCGATAGCTTTTAAAGTTTGTAATTTTCCTGTATCATTACGAATTTTGTGTTTGTAGTTCTTATCATTTTTAGTTTGTGATATTGCCACAATTAAGGTGGCAAGGAGGTAGGTATGTCTGAGGTAGACATAAATTGTTTTTGTTTTTAATGCAAATTATTCCCTTTCGCTTTAAGCTTTCCTCATCATATGATGAATATTTTTGTGATCTTCCTCTCCCAAATGATAGCCTTACAGAAGTAACTGAAAGACAAAATATATCTGTGCTTAAACCTGTAACATAAAAACAAAATAAAAGTATTAATAATAAAAATAATAATGAAGTATTTATTTAGTAGTTACCTTCAGAATTACTTTGAAAAATTTCTGATATCATTTCCCATACGTCAGAAAATGTTAGATCGCCTGCATTTCTAAAACTTAGCCATCCAGGACCATGTTGCTGAAAGCTTTCTCCACAGAATGTTAATCCTACCTTATCTAGAGGGTGCAAATCAGTTGTAACATCTTGAATTATTTTATACAATGCGTTTTTTATCCAGTTAACCGGTTCTACGTTATTAGGAACTGAATTAATTATAAACTTGACTTTACGTCCGCGTACGTTAAAACGTTTGACTACTGATGCTAAATCACTTTCAATCCTATAAGGAAGTGATTCTATCTCCGGTGAATGATTAAAAAATTTTTCCAATAAAATTTTTTGACATTTTTTATTTTTTTTTTTTGTTTGACTCGCTTGCTGCAACTATTTGACCAAACTAACCAAAACTAATTTAAATACTTCGTTTTTTAGAGTAAAAAAAAAATTTCTTCAAGCAAATATTTGCAACAATGTTTGTAAGATGTATGAATTCTAAAAAAGTAATTACAATAAATTCAATTTTAATTAAATATACGTTAGTAGATTGTATATATTACATGCAATTGCATTTGATATAAATTATCGAAAAGGAATTTATAGAATAAATTCAGGTTTAAACACCAATATTTTGTTTTTACAGTAAACACCTATCTTCAAACAAAGTATTTGCAACATTGTATTTTTAATAAACTATATCTTCCTTTTTTTTTCTAATTAAAACTACCTACATCTTTTTGAATCTTCGTTTGAAATAGAAAATATTTCAACAATGTAGTTTGATTTATGAAGCCGAAAGCAGTTACAATAAATTAAAATTTTAATTAATATGCTTTGGTAAATTCTATAGATTTCTAACAATTTTATTTAATATAAATACTGCAGAATTTTATAGAAGAAATCATAGTCTTACTTAAAATCAAGCAAAGTAAACAACATAATCAAGCATGGACAACAACACTGAAGACATATTTTTCTTTACACAACCAACACAGGTTGTGCTTCCACCGAAGAGGAAGAAATCCCAGCATCAGCAACAACCTCAACACCAACAAGCATCACAGCACCAGGAACAATTACAGCACCAGCAACAATCCCAACAACAACAACAACAATACGAACAACACCAATCATATGAGTAACCAAAAAGAAAAAGATGTTTGGAATCATTTAATGCAAAAATAAAAAGAAAAACTTTTTTAAAGGTAAAAGATATGGAGCCAGATGCGCTCTATACAATTAAAAAGTTAGACTATTACCAACAGTTAATGGACCGTCTTGGGTTTTTGAAACAGAAAATTGCATAATTTTCATATCAAAAACCTATCTGGACCTATTCGTAGATAAGGAATTCCGGGAGGAAATTCTAAAAGGCTCTATCTTATCTATTTAATTAGAGATAGCACTGAAAATTTAAAACTGCTTGATGAAACAAGCAATAAACATTTAGCAAATAATCAATAAAATTGTAAGAAAAATAAAATTAATTAATAAAAAAAATTTAATAAAAAAAACAAAATTCTGTATTTTACTTGTTTACACTTTTTTTTTGCTTTTAAATTTTTCTTTTTTTACAGCTATTTAGATTATATATTTTAATTATAAATGAGGAAGAGTGCAGTAGAGTAGACTGTGTCAACTCTGGGATACCCGTATGAACGTAATATATCCTGTTTCTATAAAACTTGATCATCTTTTAAAAACATTCAGATGTTTTAGTACCGAACTACAGAGATATATTTATGTAAATTGTGGAGTTGTATGACAGCTACCCGAATCTATTGCGCCTAGCTTCATTAAGTTCCAAGAAATGCAAGAAGCCTGAACCGGCTGCTTTGGACCAATCAAATTTGACAAAAGTTTCTGGCATGCAACTCGACACTTTTTCACTAAATTTCAGATAGCTAGCTTCAATAGACACTGAGTTATTTTCATTTAAAAAGAGAAGTTGTATGGCAGCTATCCGAACCCGTAGCACCACCTCAACCAAATTTTGCAGAAGTTGTTGCCATAAAACTTGATCATCATTCGCAAAATTTCAGATACCTAGATTGAATAGACACTGGGTTATTTCTATTTAAAGAAAGAAGTTGTATGGCAACTACTCGAACCCGGCGGCCGAAAATGCTGGAGTTAAATAGCAAAACTTACAATTTTGCAAAAGTGACGTAAAAAAAATGTCAGCCTCCTAGCTCCTTTATTTTCTGAGTTATCGTGCGGACGGACACTGAGTTATTTTCATTTAAAAAGAGAAGTTGTATGGCAGCTACCCGAACCTGTTGCACCAGCTGAACCAAATTTTGCAAAAGTTGTTGCCATAAAATTTGAGCATCATTTGCAAGATTTGAGACGCCTAGCTTCATTAAGTTCCAAGAGGTGCAAGAATCCTTAACCGGCTGCTCTAGACCAACCAAATTTTACAAAAGTTGTTGACATGTAACTCGACATCTCTTTACTAAATTTCAGATTCCTAGTTTCAATAAACACTGACTTATTCTCATTTGAACGGAGAAATTGTATGGCAGCTACCCGAACCCGCTGCACCACCACAACCAAATTTTACAGAAGTAGTTGCCATAAAACTTGATCATCATTTGCAAAATTTCCGAAACCTAGCTTGAATAGATACTGAGTTATTTCTATATAAACATAGAAGTTGTATGGCAGCTACTCGAACCCGCCGACCAAAAATGTTGCATTTAAATAGCAAAACTAACAATTTTGCAAAAGTGACGTAAAAAAAATTTCAGCCTCCTAGCTCCTTTATTTTTTGAGTTATCGTGCGGACGGACGGACGGACGTACATGGCTTAATCGACTCAGCATTCGATTCTGAGCCGATCCATACCTTTGACACTATATCTAGCTCGACTCCTTTAAGGTGTCACAAACGTAATGGCAAATTTATTATATCCTTGAACATAGTTCATACGGGTATAATAATAGATGTTTAAAAAAAAATGTTTAATAAAGAGAAAGTTATTAAATTACTTATATTTAATAAAAAACGTTTGCATTTTATTTACATTTTTTTTCTCAGGCTTTTCAGTTTCAGCTCTGTGAGAGGTATTTGACTATTTTAGAGAGTCATATAAAAAAAAAAAAAATTAGAATAGACGATTCAATATAAGTAGGCAATGTACTATTATATTTCGTATCACCTAATTAGAACGAAAAAAAAGTAAAATGAGAAATTTATTATACCCGTATGAACTATGTTCAAGGGTATAATAAATTTGCCATTACCTTTGTGACACCTTAAAGGAGCCGAGCTAGATATAGTGTCAAAGGTATGGATCGGCTCAAAATCGAATTCTGAGTCGATTAAGCCATGTACGTCCGTCCGTCCGTCCGCACGATAACTCAAAAAATAAAGGAGTTAGGAGGCTGAAAATTTTTTTGCGTCACAATTCTTAGTTTTGCTATTTAAATCCAACATTTTCGGTCGGTGGGTTCGACTAGCTGCCATACAACTTCTTTCTTTATATAGCAATAACTCTGTATCTATTCAAGCTAGGTTTCTGAAATTTTGCAAATGATGATCAAGTTTAATGGCAACAACTTCTGTAAAATTTGGTTGTGTTGGTACGGCGGGTTCGGGTAGCTGTAATACAACTTCTCCGTTTAAATTAGAATAACTCAGTGTTTATTGAAGCTAGGAATCTGAAATTTAGTAAAGAGGTGTCGAGTTACATGCCAACAACTTTTGTAAAATTTGGTTGGTGTAGAGCAGGCGGTTCCGGCTTCTTGCACCTCTTGGAAGTTAATAAAGCTAGGCGTCTGAAATCTTGCAAATGATGATCAAGTTTTATGGCAACAACTTTTGCAAAATTTGGTTGTGGTGGTGCGACGGGTTCGGATAGCTGCCATACAACTTATCGGGTTAAATGAGAATAACTCAGTGTTTATTGAAGCTAGGAATCTGAAATTTAGTAAAGAGGTGTCGAGTTATATGCCAACAACTTTTGTAAAATTTGGTTGGTCTAGAGCAGCCGGTTCAAGCTCCTTGCACATCTTGGAACTTAATAAAGCTAGGCGTCTCAAATCTTGCAAATGATGATCAAGTTTTATGGCAACAACTTCTGCAAAATTTGGTTGTGGTGGTGGGACGGGTTCGGGTAGCTGCCATACAAAATCTCTTTTTAAATGGAAAGAACTCAGTGTCCGTCCGCACGATAACTCTAAAAAGAGAGGAGCTAGGAGGCTGAAAATTTTTTTACGTCACTTTTGTAAAATTGTTAGTTTTGCTATTTAACTCCAGCATTTTCGGCCACCGGGTTCGAGTAGCTGCCATACAACGTCTTTCTTTAAATAGAAATAACCCAGTGTCTGTTCATAAATATATCTCTGTAGTTCGGTACTAAAACATCTGAATGTTTTTAAAAGATGATCAAGTTTTATAGAAACAGGATATATTACGTTCATACGGGTATCCCAGAGTTGACACAGTCTACTCTACTGCACTCTTCCTCGTTTTTAAAATGAAAATTAGAAAAAATAAGCATACTCAACTTAATAAATAACGAAAACGTAATTTGTCTACCATCTGTATGACATAATTACAAATTTAAATTTAAATCTTCTGATTACATAGTTTCTATTTTAGAATTTTCTACATAGAAATTAATACCCTTTTGATTTTCCTTTTTGTTTTGACCTTCTAATTTCATAACATACATGCCATTCTATACCAGGTATTCAGAAATTTAAGAATGCAATATATTCTTAATAAATTTATCTTGATAATTCAATTTATTCTTTTACCTTTTTTTTGTATCTTTTAAATAATATACAAATATTGTAAACAAAACCAGATTTAATCAAACGAAAAAAAGAAAAAGGTACATGTGGACGCTAATTTCTATTTTGAATTTCTTTTTAACCTTTTTATATGCAACATATATATGTAGATATATATTCTACGTTCTTACTATACTATACTATACCAATCTATTTGCATTCAACTTTTCTTGCCTCTTTCTTTTTCTACCTTTTTAAAATACTACATAGTAATCTAAACCAGATATTCTGATAAAAAAAAAAAAAACGAAGATGCTAATTGTTATTTTGTATTTCTTCTTATAGTAAACCAACACAAAAAAAAAACACGCATTCCTTAAAGATACACTTTCAAACTAGTTCACCAACATTAAATAACACGTGCTTTAATATTTACATATAATAGTTTTTTGCTAACTATTTTCATGTTGACCTATTATAATATACAATCAAAGAGCTCTAAAAGACTTGTTTTACCCCAACTTCTAACAGAATCCAGGTCACAACACTTCCGGTTTCTCTAAAACTCAAGGTCATTCAAATATAGGTTAATTAGCGTGGGCGTGCGATATGGTTTATTAAAAACTAACTCGTGCGATATGGGCTTATTTTTTCCCATGCCAAAGTGCCCCTATACTTACTGAGGTTGTATGTCCATAGTTGGCGTTTATAGAAAGCTACTGATGTGTTAAGATATGGAGTGGGAAGACATTGTTGGAGGTCAAAGGCAAATTTTTTTAATGTTGAAGAATCTTGAGCTAATTTTTTGTCTTTCTTTTTTCTATCGTATGCTGTGTCCGCATTAATGTGATGTTGTTTTAGCTCATTTTCAAAGATTTGCTTTTGCTCGAGAATCGATTCACTTCTTATTTTCATATTTAAAGTATCGCAGGTATTACATGTATCAACTTGTGGAATCTTGAAACTCAAATTTAGCTTGTGAAATTCTCTAGAATAAATTTTTCTGGAAACAGGATTCGAAATTTGCTCCCCATATAAAGAATACATTTTTTGAAGGTTTAAGTATGATGGTAAATATTTTTTATTGCTGGTGCTCCTAGTATAATGTGACTCATAAGAGGGAAATGAAAGAATATGCTGGACCATAAAGGCAATTGTTTCATCTGAATACTTATTACTAGATGCAAGACCTCTTCCATCTTGCTGTGGAACACCAGCCACAGAAGACATTGATTTTTTTACTGTGTTTGTAACAAACATTTGACTTACGTCGTACGTTTTCATGAAGCAGCAACGACAAACTTTCATTCTTTCACCTTTGATTTTAAAATAAAATATGTTTGTAGTACTCGTATTTTTTGTTTTTTCAGGCAGAATGTTGTCTCTTTTTCTATTAACTTTAGTTTCAACTGTATCTATTAAATTTGCTAAATATGCGCGTTGTTTTGAATTATCTGCGAGTAACCAATATTCTTCAAACAAAATTTGTCTGGTAATATCAAGTATTCTTTCCTTGCACTTGAAACGGCATTTTCCTAAAGGTAGCATTTTTTTTTGTCGTACTATATTTCCTGCTACATTAACATACTCTTTGCCAGTGCTTCGCTTAACTTTTCTTTCTTTTTTCAATTTCCTAGAGAACTGTTTTTCTGGATTATTTACAAGTACTAAATTTTCCGAATCATAATGTTGTTCTAGTAAATCTGGACATAAGTTGTTTGTCTGCATTATATTATTATCTATTGAATCACAACTAGATTGTATAGATAAATCAGGTAAATAATCTTGATCCTTAACTGAATCGTCGCTATCGAAATCCATTAAAATCTTGGATTCTTTACTAGTTGATAGAATGTTCGAATCGTCGTCAAAACCTGATTCATTATATTTTGTTTCAGCTTGCAAAAAGTAATACTATTTAGAATTTGGAAAAACTAAGCTAATTTGAATAATTTATTTAAGAAAAAAGAATTCCGATTTTTAATTACTTCGTATCATTAGAACTTACCTATTGCATTCATTGCAAGAGCAACTATTTTTGCAGCCCGACTTTGATTGGAAAACATAACTAAGAAAATTATTTTATAATTATTTAACTTTTATTATTTAAAAATCAATCTGCTTTCAATTCAAATTTAAATCAAATACTAACTTAATATTACAAAAAGAACACAATATAAGAATTAAAGTCTACTTATTATCAGTTAGCCGTTTGAAGTATTATTATAGAAAAATTTAAATTTTAAAAAACTCAGATTTCGCAGCAAAAGTACATTTTTATATGGTTTTAAAAATTGGTCGAAGAAGTACAAGTCAATTCAAAAATATTTTTTTCTGTGATCAAAACAGTATAAGTCCACTTTTACTTTTATAACCGCGAACAACCGCATCAGGAGTTAAATCAATAGCTAATAGAAAGTAACCTTTGCTAAACATTGTCTTCGTTATTTGATGTCCTTTGTCTGCCTGATATACTCCTGTTCCACTAAACAAGTTATGATATGCTTGAGTATATGTTAAGTTTTTCTATAAAAAACTCGTTTCTATGGCTGAATTAGGATTTGAACACCGTTAACATATAACATAAATTGTTTTTAATCAAAATGTTCAAAATTAAAAGGGTTCTTAGATCGTTTTCCTGTATATCCTTCATTTTCAATCATACAAAATATTATTGTGTTTGGTAGTTGCCCAATAAAAACATGTTCTAGACTTATATTTGACGTATTGGAAGAAATTCTAAAAGTTTTTACTTCAACGCGTTTATATTTAGCATTAACTTTTTCCAATACGGTATTATGTGCTAATAAAATGCTCGGATTTATTGTAACATGGTTCATATATAATACAGCTTCCAAAATTTTTATTTGACTTTCTTCATTATCATCACAAAAAAAATAAAAGTCTGGTTTTTCTAAAGTTAATACAACACGAATGTTCCGTCTTCAGTATACTCAGCATCTGAAAATAAACAAAAAAAAACACAAAGAATCATGTTCCTCAAATAACACAAACGTATACGTATCTTAATAACGATTAAATTCTGGTCCCGTCCAACCGATCAGCACATAACATCTTGAAGCAGCACAAATTATTTTTTTTTAATATATATATATTAAATTTTATATTTATATTAAAATTTATATAGATTTTAACATAAAGTATTATTGATACTTACATTAATTGGCAAAGCCAAACAAATTCACAATATTACACAGAAATTGTCAAAGTAGAATTGTTTTTATTTTGTAACATAAGATGTCAGTTACATCGACTAAAATTAATTTAATTCACAATAATTTTATATTTTTTTTATATATTCAAACTTTTTATATACACTACATATTGTTTTTATATACTTTGTTTTTTTGTTTCACTTTATTATGTACTTCAAATTCAAGGTTACTGAACTTGAGTTAAACGTTAGTCCTGAACCGTTTAACTCAAGTTTATATAAACCAAAGTTTTATGAATTTTTAATTACTCGTTATCGTAGAGCCGTAGAGAAAGTTAGTGAAATAAAAGAATTAAATAATTGAAATTAAAACAGTGCGTTTTTATTTTCTTGGTAATAAATATTTTACAGTGAGTAATATATTTGAAATTTTTAAACAGTGCATTTTTTTTATCTAAGTTTTATTGAGCATAAAAAATTTTTTGGTCCTTCGAGCCGGATAATAAAATATTAAAGATAATATATTATTAAAATAAGATACAAAATATTAAAGTTATTGTAATAGTAAAGTAAAATATTATAGTAATAAAATTACATAAAAGGTATTAATTTCAATATATAAAAAAAAAGAAAGTAAAAAAAAAAAGAGATGACTTAAGTTTTTTTTTTTTATTTTGAACATTAAATGTGAGTTAAATTATATAAAAGATTTGCAGTTTCTGAACTAGTTAAAGACAGTGACTTTTGAAATTTTAAAATTTTAAAATTAAAGTTAAAGATAAAAAAACATTTTAAACATTTTTAAGACAGTGAACTTAAAAAATAAAATAATATAAAATAAAAAAAAAAATAATATAAAAAGAAACAGTCACATTTTAAGCCCTTTAAAAAGTAAAAAATAAATTTGAAAAATTGAAAGGGAAGATTTTTAGAAAATTAAAATTTTGGTATGATTTAGCGAATTATAGTGTACAAAATCTCTAACGGTTTGGCAAGCTGTATGGTTAAAAGGCGCGCGTGTTCGGTACGGGTTCTTAAAGCAAAAGAGGAATATACAAAACAAAGTAAGTCCGTTCCAATTATTATACATACTAACAAAACACACAGAACATTAAATATTCACATTTAACAACACCAACAAAATATAAAAGAATTTATATAAATATTTTTTCAACTACATATATTTGATGAACATATAAATTTTATACTAAAATTTTATTAAATATAAAACACAAATATTAACTATTAACAAACTAAGGATTAACAAAATTAGTTTATATAAGTTATAAGTAATTGTATATCGCGTTTAAAATGTCAAGTTGGCCGGCCTTTAAGAATACTCTAGACTAGACTCTTATTTTCTTCAATACTCGCAAATGTCGAATATCCAGAAGTTGAACGTGCTAAAGGCTAAGGTGGAGAGGGATGCAGCAATACTCAGTTCAATGAATTTATAGAAAACAGAATTCGGATTTTAGAATCAGTGCAACGTAATCATCCGAATCATATCAACACAAAGGAGTTTAAGCGAGCACCTACCAAAAGTTTTCACATCGCGTCATTGACTGGAGTTATTTGTGCCATGTGTAAAGAATCGCATATCTTGGGAAAATGTAAAAAATTTCTAGAACTTGCTCCCATTAAACGATTGGACTCTGTAAGAACGAAAGCGTTATGCTGAAATTGTTTAGGATAAGACCACAAGCTACCTCAGTGTCCCAGCAAACACAAATGAGTGCCTAGCAAACACAAATGAGTGCCTAGCAAACACAAATGAGTGCCAATATACATTACTACACTTAACTAGGAGAGCTGGTCACACGCAGTCACTTGGAGCGTCCAATATGTCACATGTGCGATCAAGCAATTATATTTTAAACATAAACAGTCCCAGTTTGAAGGTATAAACAATATTAGTTTTCCGGAGTGTCTTCAGTGCCCTGACAAGGATGTAAGAACTACAGCGTTCACCAAATTCAATAAACAAATTTTGCTTGCCACCGTCTTAGTTAAAGTGGTTAACTCAACAGGAAACGAGATCACAGAGCGTGCCCTACTTGACCAAGGGTCACAAGCATCCTTCGTTACAGAAAAAGTGGTACAGCATTTAAACTTGAACAAACAATTCACCAGGGCGACCATACAAGGAATAGGAGACCAGAGCGGCCAGAAAATTAATAATAAAACCAATTGCACCTTAAAATCACTCGTGGATGACCATTGTATTGACGTGGAAGGATTCACTATGAGAAAATTAACTCAAATATTACCATCTTCAAGAATCGATTATGAAAAGTGGGTGCATATAGTGGATCTAAAATTAGCGGACCATCATTTTAATCAAGCTGGAGTTATCGATTTATTATTAGGAGCCGAAGTGTTCAAAAAAATTATATTACCTGGTGCAAAAAGGGGCACAGAGGATACTCCATTAGCTTAAAACACAATTTTCGGTTGGATCTTGTCAGGGAAGATTCAACAAGAAACACCTTTAGCGACAATTAGGAGTTGTCATTTAACAACATTAGATAGTCAACTTAAAAGATTCTGGGAACTGGAAGAGTTACCGGATGATCACAAAACATACACCGAAGATGAACAACATTGTGAACAATTTTATGACAAAACAACGGTACGGATTCCAACAGGAAGCTACTAAGTATCACTAGAGTTCTACCCAATATCAAATGCAAAATATTTCGGAGCGTCATGGAACATAGCTTTACGATGATTCTATCAACTACAAGCTCGTTTTAAACGTAATGTGAAATTCAAAAATGAATATACGAAAGTCATATATGAATACTTACAGTTCAGTCATATGGTCCCAAAAAAAGAACAATAAAGAAATGTATACAACTTATCAATCACAAGACACACACTCCACATGTAATATACCACACCATGGAATTATCAAAGAAACGAGCACCACAACAAAATTAAGGGTAGACTTTGATGCGTCACGAGCAACCAAGAGTATAACTTCGCTAAACGATATACTGTTTGATTAGGCTAGGTTAAGGTGGCTGCCAAAACGGCACACTTAGACCGTATTTGGTCCATTGTGATACCACATAGAAGCTTCTCTATCCCACTCGTTAAAACCAATTTGAGCTTTTTGCAAAGCGAAGAATACTATTCACATTTTTACCTGCCAGATCGCTAAGGCTGTCGAAGAGGTACTGCCCCAAATGGGTATTCCTTCTTACCGACAAGGCCGGGCATGTACAAAGGAGATGGAGAGTAGTTTCCTCCTCTCCTTCATCCTTGCAGACTCCACAATAGTCGTTTGCGGATAAGTCAAGTCTTCTGGCATGCTTCTCTATTAGACAGTGACCGGTGATTATATCATATATTATCGTTCCAATGTGTGATCTTTCGAGAGAAAGCAGATCATTGGATCGTCTAAAATCGGTTTTGGGCCATATCAATCTTGTGGTATTGCACGAGGTCAAGTTTGACCATTTGTAATTTACCATATCCGTTATTTCCTTTCGAAATAACGTTTTGCTTGTGGATAGAGGTACCCCTAGTCCTGCTTTATCCGGCGAAGCTTGTAAGGTTGTACCAATTCTTGCGAGTTCATCAGCTTTTTCATTTCCCGGAATACCTCGATGACCTGGTACCCAGCAAAGCTTAATGCTAAACTGCCTGGCCATCTCGTTAAGAAGTTTTCGGCAGTTTATTACAGTCTTAGAGGTTGTGCATGTTGATTCCAGAGATTTTAACGCAGCCTGACTGTCTGACAAAATACGTACTTGCTTCACAGTCAAAACGCTTCTATTCAGTAGAATCAAGGCATCTTGAATTGCCATAATTTCCGCTTGGAAGATACTACAAAGGTCTGGTAATGGGAAATTCGAACTGATAATTAGATTATCTGAGAAGACCCCGCATCCTACACTGCTGTTCATTTTTGAACCATCAGTGTAGAATTGTACTCCTTCGAAGGCCATCACTATGTGTTCGAGTTCCAACTCTCAAGGCTTGGGATGCTCGTCACATGAGATTTCCCCCAAGAAGTAAGTGGGGGACGTGTAGTCCACCAAGGCGGGAGTGGACTTGAATTGGTTTATGATATCCAAGTGACCTTCTCGTGAATTGATCCAATGTAGCTTTTAATCTCACAGCTATGTTTGCGGCTGCAAATTTACTATAATATTCTACAGGCATCATATTAAGCATGATGTCTAATGCCGCAGAAGGGGTTGTTATTAAAGAGCCACTAATACATAGTGTGGCAGTTCTTTGGACCCTAGCGATTGCTTTGCGGTTGACCTCTTTATCGATTGCCTTCCACCATACTAGGACTCCGTACATAAGAATGGGTCTTACTACGGATGTGTATAGCCAGTAAGTCATGTATGGCTGAAGCCCCCATTTCCTACCAATAGCTTTTTTACACGAGTAGAGTGCTATTGAGACCTTCTTTACTCTTTCTGAGATGTTAGCCTTCCGGCTTAACTTCCTTTCTAGAGTTAGATTCAGAAATTTCGCCGTTTCGCTAAAGGCAAGAGTGGAGCCATTTAACGAAGGCGGCTTTATTTCAGGAATTTTATATTTCCTTTTAAAAAGGACCAGTTCGGTTTTCTGTGGATTTACTGATAGTCCACAGTCTGTAGCCCATGTTGTGATTTTGTTTAGTGCAAGTTGCAAAACGTCCCTGAGACTGTCTGGGAACTTGCCACTGACCACGATAACAACATCGTCCGCATAGGCAATTGTTGTGCAGCCCGCCTCTTCCAGGATTTTAAGCAGTTTATTTACCACCATATTCCAAAGAAAGGGAGATAGCACCCCTCCTTGCAGAATCCCTCTTTTCACAAACCTTTTTGTTTAATCATTGCCTAAGCTGGCACTGATGGCCCTGCTATTTAACATATTAGCTATCAGTCCTCTTAGCTCCGGTCCAACTCCTAGGCTTATGAGTGCGTCTACAATTGCTGCCTGATTGACGTTATTAAACGCTCCCTCAATGTCAATAAAAGCTGCAAGAGTATACTCTTAGCGGTTTAAAGATCTTCGAGCTCGTCTAAGTGTGAAGTGCAGTATCCACTGACTTCCCTTTACAGTCAGCATGTTGAGAGACTGATAACAGATTTTTATCTAAGTTGCAGCGGATATGGATGTCGATCAATCTTTCTAAGGTTTTTAGAAGGAAGGACAGGCTTATAGGCCGATAGTCCTTCACATAGACGTGACTACTTTTGCCGGCCTTGGGTATGAACATTATTCTGATCTGTTTCAATTTATCTGGGATAAGCCCAAAATTAAGACAACCACAGACAATGCTTTTTAGCCAAGCCAGGGTAGCAGATGTAGTTTGCTGGATCTCAGCGGATATAATTCCATCCGGTCCGCTTGACTTGAATGGTTTAAAACTATCTATAGCCCATTGTAGTTTGTCTTCTGTAACCACAACCTCTGAGATAGTAGCGGAGGATTCAGAAGACAAGCCACCTCTGAGCTGTTGACAATGACTGGGGACCATGGGGTTTGTCGATTGAATTTTAAGTCTAGATGTCTCCGAGACGTTTTCTATATCTCCGCAGAATAGTCTCCAGGTGTCTCTTTACGCCTTTTTAAGTGCTTTTTGTACTGACTAAGAACCGTTTTATAAGAGCTCCAGTCCTGTACCTCATTCGTTTTTTTGGCATTATTAAAAGCCCTCCTACTATCTTTCCTTAGAGTTTTGATTTCATCATTCCAACAAGGTGGTTAAGGTTTTCCCCTAGGCTTACTGATGATGAATGCTCTAAGGACTTATTGCAAGCGTTAGTAAAAACTTTTACTAGGCTATTTAGATCCTGGATATTTTTAGGAGTTCCGTTGTTAAGGAGGGAAGCGTTGACTTTAAGTGCTCTCTATATTTGTTCCAGTAAGTTCTCTTAGGACTTCGATAGACTGACTTTATTGGAGGACTTTCGTCCAGACTGAACTCAACGTATCTGTGATCTGAGAAGGAATGCTCATCGGAAACTTTCTATAAGTTTATTTTAAAACAAAAGAAGTTCGAGACTAAGGTTATGTCTAAGACTTCTTGCCTATTACTAGTAACAAAGGCAGGTTCCCAGCTAATGTTACAGATAAGAAGGTTAGTACTTAAAATGTAATCAAAAAGTGACTCACCTCTTTCGTTGGTATCCGAACTACCCCATATGTTATGGGGAGCATTGGCGTCGCAGCTTATGATGACCCCAATGTCATCTTTCTAGCATTCGCTACCAACCCTGCCAGATTAAATGGAGGGAGTGAATCCTGCGAGTCGTGAGGAAGATACGCCGCAACAACCCAGAGCCTTAAGTTTTTTAGCTTTAAGCACGCCGCGACCAGATCAGCATCACTGTAATTATACATAAAAGTTAGGTTTAATGTATTTGTAGCAAGTATGCACGCTCTAGGTCTGCATACCTCTTTATATTACAACAACGTGTATCCTGGTATCTTGAGCCCATGAACCTGTTTTTTTGTCACCCATAGTTCTTGGATCAAAATAATATCCTCACCCGTTCTCCTGAGGTGGATTTCAAGTGCGGCGGAAGTCGCTTTGGAGTGATGGAGATTAATTTGGAGTAGCTTCATTATCTGAGCCATCCTTAATTTTCATCACCGTCGCGTTAGCTTCATCTTCGAAGTCCATTGAGAAGCTTTTGGCATCATCAAAGCTGTCAGAATCCGATCTAAGTAGAGCGATCTACCGATCTCTGATCAGCACAAGCAGTAAATTTGACGTGGCCCTGATGCCAGCCAGTGTCTCTACAGGAGGGTGGTGGTTCCGGATTTTCTTCCAGTACCTGGAAAGTTGTGTTTAAAGCAACAACAACTTTCTTCCAGTTATTGGGAGAAATACCCCCATCCTCTAATTCTTCATAAATGATTGCCAGAATTAAACTAGCTTATTACAATACTTGTAAATTAAATTTGATTACAATACTTGTATACATATATTTATATATATATTTATATTTATAAATATATGTATACAAGTACATATATTTATATTTTTGTGTAGTCATTTGTTTATTCTTACCTATATGTGTTCTAATTCCTTATTCTCTTTGCATAGTCGAGCCGTGTTGATGTGCATTCAATCCAACGATGTTCAAAATGATGATGTGCTCGGTTTTTTTACCTAAAATCGAAAATAATCAGTAAATTTATCACAACAAGAAGTCACATTGAGAACAACAAACAATCACCATAAACGGAATTTTTTTTTCTTTAAGAACAAACAAACAAAAAATATGAATGGAGTTTTTGTTTAATTATGATACTTGTTAACATCAACTTTATGTTGACATCCTTATAGGATGATGCCAAGGCCGGGAGTATGTTCCGTCTTCAGTATACTCAGCATCTGAAAATAAACAAAAAAAAATACAAAGAATCATATTCCTCAAATAACACAAACGTATACTTATCTGAGTAACGATTAAATCCTGGTCCCGTTCAACCGATCAGCACATAACATCTTGAAGCAGCACAAATTATTTGTTTTTAATATATATATATTAAATTTTATGTTTATATTAAAATTTATATAGATTTTAACATAAAGTATTATTGATACTTACATTAATTGTCAAAGCCAAACAAATTCACAATATTACACAGAAATTGTCAAAGTAGAATTGTTTTTATTTTGTAACACAAGATGTCAGTTACATCGACTAAAATTAATTAATTCACAATAATTTTATATTTATATATTCGAACTTTTTATATACACTACATATTGTTTTTATATACTTTGTTTTTTTGTTTCACTTTATTATGTACTTCAAATTCAAGGTTACAGAACTTGAGTTAAACGTTAGTCCTGAACCGTTTAATTCAAGTTTTATGAATTTTTAATTACTCGTTAAAATTAAATAATTAAATTAGAATTAAATAATTAAAATTGAAACAGTGCGTTTTTATTTTCTTGATAATAAATATTTTACAGTGAGTAATATATTTGAAATCTTTAAACAGTGCATTTTTTTTATCTAAGTTTTATGGAGCATAAAACAACGCACATCTACATTGTTAATCAAGTGAGCTGGTTGGTTAAACATATCAACATGTAATTTTCACATTAATTCTACTTCAGCACTGTTATTATATGGTTTTGACATTCCAGAATACCACTATTATCAAATCTTTGAACATTTCCTTTATCGAAGGTCCACCCTGCACATTCTAAGTGTGTTTCAGCAGCATTAGTTCCATAATTGAGAAGAGTTTCAATATATGCTCTGTAATGATAATTTGAATCTGATGGTGTTATATTTTTCCAATTTAATTGAACATTACATTGTTTTATAAGAGAATGAAGTAAATTATTAACAATCCCAGGTTGAGAAATTAATTTATTGTCTTTATCTTTATCATCATTCCAAGATGTACCAATATTTTTTTTCAATATTTGAACTTTAAGTTTTAAATAGTTTCCAGACAAATCTCTATACGAATCCCCATGACCTAATGAAATAAATTCAATTGTAGAAAAAGAGTCTAAAGAGGCTATTGGATTTAAAGCTACTTCTTCAGTTTTTAATATACTGGTTTATATTGGACGTAGTGTAAAAATATCTATTTTAGATTTCATGCACTCAATTATTTTTAATCAAATATATCTGTATATTTTGTTTTTTTTTATTAATTTTTTTAGAAGTTACACGTTTCTCCTTCTTTGCCGTTTTTAAATGAATAGTTGCTGAGTTGGATCGTCTTTTTATACCCCTGCGATGAATTCCATTATCATCTTTTACACACTAATTGTTAAGGAAATTCAAATGTTTTTTATTTAATGTGAAGTACAATCGATACAATTAAGTTCTGAATAAAACGTCATTCAAATGGCCTCCACGATTTCTTTTGCAGGAACGAATTCGATGAATCCAATTTTCGAGCACTTTTTCCACTAAATCAAGTCGTATGTCATGAATAAAACGTTCAATATTGACTTCTAAAGCTTGAAGAAAGTCTGGTTTATTGCTAAAGACGAATGACTTCAAATAACCACACAAGAAATAGTCTAATGGTGTTAAATCACAACTTCTTTGAGGCCATTCAATATCACAATTTCTTGAAATAATCCAATCTCCAAACTTTTCTCGCAATAATTCGGTTGTTGCACGTACTGTGTGGCACGTAGCCCCTACTTGTTGGAACCAGATGTTGTCAAAATCCACTTCTTCCAATTTCGGCCATAAAAAGTTCGATCTATACCGCTCTCCATTGACAGTGACGGTGTTACCAGCTTTATTTCGAAAGAAGTACGGACCGATGATTCCACCAGACCAAAAACCACAAGAAACTGTCAATTTAGGTGAATGTAATCGTCGTTCATGAATAATTTGTGGATTTTCTTCGCACCAGAATCGACAGTTTTGTTTATTTACCGCACCACTCAGATGAAAGTAAGAGCACGAAAAGTTGCAATTGGAGAACGATTATTTTGATAATAAAATTGAATAATTTGTAAAAGTTGTTCTTGCGTATATCTCTCCATGATGAAATTATAAACATTACTCAATACAATGAAAAAAAAAGACAAATGGCCGAAACGTCACTTAGAAATCATATCACTCAAATTGGAAAACCCTTTATGTTCAAAGTTTTTTTGTAAATAAAAATTTTCTGTTGATTGAGAAATGATTGAGCTATTCTACCCGTTGCAATTGTTCTGCTGGAAGTAATATTTTTTTATCACCTTTATAATACTTTCATTTAACAAAAATTCTGAAATTTCATAGAAAACTATTTAAAAACTTCTAAATCCTGCTTCTAGTGTAATATTATTAATTAAAACTGGTAAAAAATTAATTTTGCAATCATCACACCTAAATTTATATTTATTAATATCAGGATAAAATGTATAACCCATTCGTTTAACAACAGCTCTTCTAGAATTTTTTTCACCTACAATAACAGTAGTTTTTTTTATTGAAATTAATACACAATTTGAACGTTCATATTTGTATGTTTGTAGAAAAACATTACAGTAAAATTCAGGTAAATCAACATTCCAATTTTCGCTCCTGAGGTTTATGACGTGGTATTTTATTTATAAATTGAGAAAGAGTATTTTCAGGAAACATATCACCCGAAGAATTACTTAATAAATTTACATAAAACTCTTCCATTTCTTTTATAATTATCTATGTATATGACGTCCAACTAAATGTTTTTGCAGATTTTAAATCTTTTAAATTTTTATCCTGAGATTTTGATATGCTTTCTTTTTTACGGATAGCAACATTTAATTCTTTTTGTTTTGTTTAAGATTCTAATCGCAGAGAAAATTTCCTCTTTATTCTATCAAACAAAGGAACAGATATAACTGAACCATCACCTGTTTCAAATACTCGAGCTGATGAACTATTTATAGATTTTCGCTCCTTTAAACGAGAGCCTAAAGAAACTGCAGATAACGCGCTTTTTTTGATATCTTTTTTGGTAAAAACGTTATCACTATAATCAGAATCGTCATCCACAATAATTGGTTCCTTATTATATTCTTGTGAAATCTCTCGTGGGTCGGTTTCGTAAACATCCGTATAAGGATTCGTTTGCATTGAGGCATCAGCATATTTTTTCATTTTGGTCTGTGTATCTTTATGCTTTCTTATAATTCTAGATGTTTGTGTACCCATATTTCTCATATAAATACGTGATGGTATTTCTTTTTCTATTTGAAGGTTTTGATTAGCCATGAGTGGTTTAACAGGGCTTCTTAATAATTGCTTTCTTCTCTTATCATCAAATTTTATTAGTTGGTTTCGATATAAATGCTATTTTTGAATATCTATTTTTAAATTCTTGTTTAACAAGATTGTTTTCATTGCTTTGTCTATTTGACTGAGCTCATTATCATCTAAGAAGTTGTCTTTTAATTTATTATATTGTTCAGGATGTAAAACAATCATTCGTTGTAAATTATTAATTTTTTGACTGATATGATTAAATAAGTTGTCCAATAACACCAGAAAATACTGTTCCAATTAAAGCTGGTAAGAATCCTCCACTTTGTATTAATAATTTTTGTTTAGAAGTTAATTTTTTTTTTTTGGACAAGCTAAAAATAGCAATTTATTCTTATACTTTTTTAACTTTTGCAGTTGATTTTTACTTAATTTATTATTACCATTCAGCGCATTTAATGCAATTTCGTTTTAATTGTTTCGGAATCATAAAATTTAAGTATGTTGTTTCTTAACTTTGATTTACTCTTTTTTAATATATGCAATATATGTTGGTTTGCCTTCAATCGTCTCATTTTTTTCACATAAGTTACCGTTTGTTAATTGTTTTGATGAACAGAAAAATTCGCAATACTTATTTTTGTTAAACAAATTATTTCTAATTCGAAATAAGTTATTAATATCTTGAGTAAAATCTAGAATAATATGACCATAGGGAGTTAATATTACCCCATTGAATACTTTTTGAAATTCCTTTGCATTTTCCGAAAAAAATTGTCTTGCCAAATGCAAAATTTGAGTTTTATCTCGTAGATTTCTGGAAAGAACTAAATATTTACAATTAAGTGAAATATCTCTACAAAATTTGCCTTGATGAAAAATATTTTATGTAACCAGTATTATTGAAAGATTTCGATGATATTCAATGTTTTCAAATTCTAAATTCTTCGCAATAGTATTTATTTCTGAATTACACCATATGATTTTTTCATTAGTTGGGAAAATCAATTTATTTAAGTTATTGATCAATTGAGTTATAAACGTAGTCTTTCCACATCAAGATGGACCAGTTACTATCATAGAAAATGGATGAGAAAATCCTATCATTTTTCTAAAAAAAGAAATTTAGAGTAAGAAGATGCGAAAGCTATAAAAAAACAATGAAGTACAATGAAAAAAAATTTTCTATTTATATAGAAAAAAGATATAAAAAATTTTCTTTCTACCTATAAACAAAAAACAAAGCTGAAAAAGATAAGCCTATAAAAAAAATTAAAACATTATATCATCATAATCATCTCATCATTCATCTTCATTCATATCTTTTTTAAGAATGAAATCAAACATTGCAATGTTTGATTGCTCCACATCTCTTGCGTTGTATTTTAACGCCCCAAACTTGTGAAGTTCCTCAACATTCTTTTTGTTTTCTATCAGATTTGCAAACCGTTTGGGTAAAAATACCCAAACGACTTCTCCATTAAAAATTATTTTTACTAGAAGGGTTTTTCCAAATTTGCCCTTGTGTCAAATTTGAAACCCTTTATTTTGTAGGTTTCATTTATCTTCAGCTCTTCTAACTGTTTAAAATTAGAAAGACCTGTTTTTGATATTCCAATAAAGTTTTTAATTATTGACATTGTTATCTTGCATATAAAAATTTAATTAAATATTTTTTTAAAATGAAACAGTATTTATAGTGATAATATAGCTCGTTACAAGTTCAATTTTAATTTTTTTGATAATTATCAAATTGAAACCTTAGATTAATTAGAAATTTAAAAGAATCTAATTCAATTTAATAACAATAAAAATTAAATATAAAAGTTGTTGATCAACAAAACAATTATATTAATGCAACTTTGTTATACTTTTTAAAATTGTATTTAAACGGTAACTTTTTAAACTTTTTTTTAAAACATAACTGATCTCAACGCAAAAGTTTTCCCTATATTAAAATTTCATATATTATTTAGTTTAAAATATAATATCCGTTAAAGTTTTTAAACTTTTTTTTAAAACATAACTGATCTCAACGCAAAAGTTTTCTACATATCAAATTTTCATATATTTAGTTTAATATATAAAAAGTTTTCTGCATATTAAACTTCCATATATTTAGTTTAATATATAATAAACCGATAAAGTTTTTAAACTTTATTTAAAACATAACTGATCTCAACGAAAAAAATGTTTTCTATATATTAAACTTTCATATACCTAAACCGTAAGCGTTTTTAAATTTCAAATTAAAAATTAACTCTTGAAACTTAAATTGGTTCTTGTCTCTAATATACGCTTTACCTACATCACTGAAAACTCCGAAAAAGCTGTGCCAGAATCCACGAATTTATAAACCGTAACCTGTTTTAAATTTCAGATTAAAAATTAACTCTTGAAATTTAAATCTTTACTTTGGTTCGTGTCTCTATTATAAGTATTAGCTTTACCTACATCACTGAAAACTCCGAAAAAGCTGTGCCAGAAGCCCCATATATATACTATTTCTACGTTTAAAAAGTTTTCTAAATAATTTTCTTTTTAAATTTCACACATATTATGCCAACCGAAAGCTTCTTGTTTAATTTTTATAAATTTATTCTTCATCGTTGTAAATAGTTCGTCAATTCAATTAGTTTTATCATATTTTACTGTTTTGTATTCCCTAACTTTATAAATATTTAGAAGTTCGTAGGCCTTTTATAAAGCTTTTACGACTTAATCAATTAGCCAAGTACCTATTAATGATATTTCTGTGTCAGCATGATAACAATATTCTCCTTGATATTTGTCTTCACTACGACTTTTACAAAGCGAGAACATTAATTTATTATTTTGCTTTACTGGAAGAACATGGTGTAAAAGATGTGTTGGAAGTAAAATTTTCCATCAATGGCTGATACATTTAATTTAGAAGCATTTTCTCCTATGCAAACTGCTGGATGCTTAATAGGAAATTTTCCTCGTTTGCAGATATATGGATAGAGAGAGCATATATCTATATATTTAATTTTTTGCCCAGTTTTACATTTATAGTACGTGTAAGCATTTCCAGTTCTACCACCGTAAAATGCATCTCGAGGGGTGATTTTGCAAGTATTTCATATTTATATTTTTCTCAGTTCCATGCGGAATTTGAATTTCCACATCTCAACAACACTGCATCCAAGAAATTTTAACTGTCCAGATTTTGATGTTTTTTTTTATACTTCTGATTTAATGTGTCACTAGAATCTCTATGCAAGGGTGTATCTCTTTTAGTAGTTAGACATTTAGGATGTCCGTGGTAATAGCACCCATAAAATTCATATATCTCTTTAGTATCTCCGCAATATCCGTCTACTTTAACACCCGTAATTCTTTTTTCTCTGCCGTTAATTCCACTTTGTAGTTTAATTTTACGAGAATATTTTTTCCAAATAAGCCATTGTTTGGCTATCTTTGATTATTTATCAGTTAATCTATTATCCTCTTTTCGAAATGATGCCTATTGTGTTTGGATTTTCTTCTATATGCTAAGTTGCATGCTGAAGCTATTGTTGTAGCTGTTAAAAATGTTTCAACATTGCACTCTTGTAAAAACATTTTTTTAAAAGTCAGATAGGCTTCTGTCAAAATTTTTACATCGTTTACGCAATATTCTATCAATTCTTTCTACATGTTGAATTTGAAACTTTGGTTTTGTTCATACCACTGCAAATATTCACTCCTTTCATCTTCCCTCATTGTGTCGGGTACATAATATTTCGTTGAAGGTAAAGCTCCAATATAATTTTAATATTCCAATTTATTAAATAGATGAGGAAAACAACCTTTTTTTAATTTGGTTCGTAAATTAAAAGCTTTCGGTAACTTACTACCAATGCACCTGGCAAATAATTAAGCAAGTCTATGAATTTTGTATTATCCAGTAACATAAGAATGATTTTTGTTCCTCTCATAATTAATTTTGGTTGAAAAACAGTTTTAGTATTAATATAATTTAAAACAAACTGATGGTCAAACACTTGTCCATTATGAGCAATCACAATAACCTTTTAATATTGAGATCTTAATTTTATTATATGTTCCATGAATTTAGATATTATATTTTCTTTTTCATAACTTGTTTCTCTAAGTCCACATTTTCTACAATAATATAAAGATTCTTTATCCATACAATTATCATATCTTTGTTGTAGAATACATAAATTTGGAATGTGTTGTTTTGTTTTTGACAATGTTTTATCTTCTTGCCTAATTTCTAAATCGTAAAATACGGAAATATAGTCTTTTTTAGAATTTCTTGATAGGTTTTTTGCTTTTTGAATAAAATATTGATGATCTTGCATGACATGCTCACTACTAATGTTATAAAAAAATTCTCCGCATGTCTGACTCCTGTTCGATTTATGAACTTTGAAACAGTTTTTCCATTTTAGAATTTTTTGACAGATACTTAATTTTGTTGATGTTGATGTCTTGTAATTTTCTAAACATGTTTGATACCGTGTAATTGCATTCTTTACATAAAATATTTTTTGTATTTTTAGGACACTGGGATGAGTATTGGGAGCATGGGCAGTTCTTTGAACATTTATGTTCATTGTTTTACATTTTTACTATGTTTATTGTTTTACATTACATATTGTTTGTTTTACATACTGGAAAAAAATGTGTGGTCCCATGTTCCGACAAAGCAAAATCCTGCGGACTGTGCAACAAGGGGGTTATATCCAGCTGAGTTAGCTAACTTTCAATTTTGGTTGAATTGACCGGAATGGCTGTCCAAACCAGCAAAGGCTTGGCCTCGCAGTAAACAAGTGCAAACTCAACTAGAAAAAAGAAAAATTGTACAATGTCATATGAACACAACGCAAGATGATTTCGAATGTAAATTTTTACTGTTACCACTTTATCAACAACGCAAAGAAAAAACCTGTAAAATTGAAAGGATATTTGCGAGCTCAAGAAATAACACAAGCAATGACAATTCTGGTAAAACGCTCACAAATCCGAAGTTTTTGTGAAGAAATTAAATTACTGCAAGAGAACAAACCAATTTCAAATAAAAATGGTCTAATCAAACTAAATCCATTTATTGATAAAGACGAAATATTAAGGGTGGGAGGTCGATTAAACAACGCAAGCGAACTAAATTACAATGAACAATTTCCAATCATACTAAAGTATCGAGATCATTTCACAATACTATTGATCAACAAAATTCATAAAAAAACGTTGCATGGTGAAACTCAGTTCATATTATCTCAGATTAGAAAAACTTTTTGGATCATTAACGCTAGAAATTCTGTCAGATATCATGTTAAAAAATGTATCACCTGTTTCAAACAAAAGGCCCAAACACGTAAACAACTAATTGGAACTCTGCCAAATGCAAGAGTTCAAATGGCAAGACCATTTTCAAATTCAAGCTTGGACTACTGTGGTCCCTTTGAAATAAAATACCATAAATATAGAGGCTCCACAAAATATAAGGCTTATATTGTTCTATTCGTTTGTATGGCTACCAAGGCTATACATTTGGAGCTAGTAAGTGATATGTCGTTTGAAGGCTTTGTCACTGCATTAAAAAGATTTTGCGCCCGAAGAGGCCTGCGTAAAAACATGTACTACGATAATTGTACAAATTTTGTAGGTGGTCATAGAATTTTAACTAAACAAAGTAAAAAAATGATTCAAGATTTAAATATTGAAGTTGCCGGGCTGATGGAAAATAATGGAGTTGCGTTTTATTTTAACCCACCTTCTGTCCACATTTCGGAGGTTTGTGGGAAGCTGGAGTGAAAGCCACAAAATATCATCTGAAAAGGGTTTTGGGCAATACGGCCATCACATACGAAGAATTTAATACGGTCTTATGTCAAATCGAGGCATGTCTTAATTTACGCCCATTGACAGAAATCAGCTCAGATCCACAAGATCTCACACCGCTGACACCAGCACACTTTTTAATCGGGGATTTAATGCTGGCAGCACCACAAGAAGAAGTCGCCAATATAAATATACATCGGTTAACGCGATGGCAATATTTGCAGGCGTTAGTACAAAATTTTTGACGTCGATAGAACTCTGAATATTTATCAAGGTTACAACAGAGACCTAAATGGACAAGCAAAATAGAAAATGTAGTATCAAATCAACTAGTTTTACTAAAAGATGATAACCTGCTACCCAATAAATGGTTATTGAGCCGAATTATTGAAATACATCCCGGATCTGATGGATTGGTTCGAGTTGTCACGGTACGCACTAAATACAGTACATTAAAACGGCCGATTACAAAAATTTGTTTACTACCAAACGATTAAAGCAAAAAAAAAACCTAATATCGTCAACCGAGAACACCTACAATAACAATTCTACACAATAGAATGAGAACACCTACTTAAAAATAATACTAATATACTGATTACAATACTTGTATACATATATTTATATATATATTTATATTTATAAATATATGTATACAAGTACATATATTTATATTTTTGTGTAGTCATTTGTTTATTCTTACCTATATGTGTTCTAATTCCTTATTCTCTTTGCATAGTCGAGCCGTGTTGATGTGCATTCAATCCAACGATGTTCAAAATGATGATGTGCTCGGTTTTTTTTACCTAAAATCGAAAATAATCAGTAAATTTATCACAACAAGAAGTCACATTGAGAACAACAAACAATCACCATAAACGGAATTTTTTTTTCTTTAAGAACAAACAAACAAAAAATATGAATGGAGTTTTTGTTTAATTATGATACTTGTTAACATCAACTTTATGTTGACATCCTTATAGGATGATGCCAAGGCCGGGAGTATGTTCCGTCTTCAGTATACTCAGCATCTGAAAATAAACAAAAAAAAATACAAAGAATCATATTCCTCAAATAACACAAACGTATACTTATCTGAGTAACGATTAAATCCTGGTCCCGTTCAACCGATCAGCACATAACATCTTGAAGCAGCACAAATTATTTGTTTTTAATATATATATATTAAATTTTATGTTTATATTAAAATTTATATAGATTTTAACATAAAGTATTATTGATACTTACATTAATTGTCAAAGCCAAACAAATTCACAATATTACACAGAAATTGTCAAAGTAGAATTGTTTTTATTTTGTAACACAAGATGTCAGTTACATCGACTAAAATTAATTAATTCACAATAATTTTATATTTATATATTCGAACTTTTTATATACACTACATATTGTTTTTATATACTTTGTTTTTTTGTTTCACTTTATTATGTACTTCAAATTCAAGGTTACAGAACTTGAGTTAAACGTTAGTCCTGAACCGTTTAATTCAAGTTTTATGAATTTTTAATTACTCGTTAAAATTAAATAATTAAATTAGAATTAAATAATTAAAATTGAAACAGTGCGTTTTTATTTTCTTGATAATAAATATTTTACAGTGAGTAATATATTTGAAATTTTTAAACAGTGCATTTTTTTTATCTAAGTTTTATGGAGCATAAAACAACGCACATCTACATTGTTAATCAAGTGAGCTGGTTGGTTAAACATATCAACATGTAATTTTCACATTAATTCTACTTCAGCACTGTTATTATATGGTTTTGACGTTCCAGAATACCACTATTATCAAATCTTTGAACATTTCCTTTATCGAAGGTCCAGCCTGCACATTCTAAGTGTGTTTCAGCAGCATTAGTTCCATAATTGAGAAGAGTTTCAATATATGCTCTGTAATGATAATTTGAATCTGATGGTGTTATATTTTTCCCATTTAATTGAACATTACATTGTTTTATAAGAGAATGAAGTAAATTATTAACAATCCCAGGTTGAGAAATTAATTTATTGTCTTTATCTTTATCATCATTCCAAGATGTACCAATATTTTTTTCAATATTTGAACTTTAAGTTTTAAATAGTTTCCAGACAAATCTCTATACGAATCCCCATGACCTAATGAAATAAATTCAATTGTAGAAAAAGAGTCTAAAGAGGCTATTGGATTTAAAGCTACTTCTTCAGTTTTTAATATACTGGTTTATATTGGACGTAGTGTAAAAATATCTATTTTAGATTTCATGCACTCAATTATTTTTAATCAAATATATCTGTATATTTTGTTTTTTTTTATTAATTTTTTTAGAAGTTACACGTTTCTCCTTCTTTGCCGTTTTTAAATGAATAGTTGCTGAGTTGGATCGTCTTTTTATACCCCTGCGATGAATTCCATTACCATCTTTTACACACTAATTGTTAAGGAAATTCAAATGTTTTTTATTTAATGTGAAGTACAATCGATACAATTAAGTTCTGAATAAAACGTCATTCAAATGGCCTCCTCGATTTCTTTTGCAGGAACGAATTCGATGAATCCAATTTTCGAGCACTTTTTCCACTAAATCAAGTCGTATGTCATGAATAAAACGTTCAATATTGACTTCTAAAGCTTGAAGAAAGTCTGGTTTATTGCTAAAGACGAATGACTTCAAATAACCACACAAGAAATAGTCTAATGGTGTTAAATCACAACTTCTTTGAGGCCATTCAATATCACAATTTCTTGAAATAATCCAATCTCCAAACTTTTCTCGCAATAATTCGGTTGTTGCACGTACTGTGTGGCACGTAGCCCCTACTTGTTGGAACCAGATGTTGTCAAAATCCACTTCTTCCAATTTCGGCCATAAAAAGTTCGATCTATACCGCTCTCCATTGACAGTGACGGTGTTACCAGCTTTATTTCGAAAGAAGTACGGACCGATGATTCCACCAGACCAAAAACCACAAGAAACTGTCAATTTAGGTGAATGTAATCGTCGTTCATGAATAATTTGTGGATTTTCTTCGCACCAGAATCGTCAGTTTTGTTTATTTACCGCACCACTCAGATGAAAGTAAGAGCACGAAAAGTTGCAATTGGAGAACGATTATTTTGATAATAAAATTGAATAGTTTGTAAAAGTTGTTCTTGCGTATATCTCTCCATGATGAAATTGTAAACATTACTCAATACAATGAAAAAAAAAGACAAATGGCCGAAACGTCACTTAGAAATCATATCACTCAAATTGGAAAACCCTGTTCAAAGTTTTTTTGTAAATAAAAATTTTCTGTTGATTGAGAAATGATTGAGCTATTCTACCCGTTGCAATTGTTCTGCTAGAAGTAATATTTTTTTATCACCTTTATAATACTTTTCATTTAACAAAAATTCTGAAATTTCATAGAAAACTATTCAAAAACTTGTAAATCCTGCTTCTAGTGTAATATTATTAATTAAAACTGGTAAAAAATTAATTTTCCAATCATCACACCTAAATTTATATTTATTAATATCAGGATAAAATGTATAACCCATTCGTTTAACAACAGCTCTTCTAGAATTTTTTTCACCTACAATAACAGTAGTTTTTTTTATTGAAATTAATACACAATTTGAACGTTCATATTTGTATGTTTGTAGAAAAACATTACAGTAAAATTCAGGTAAATCAACATTCCAATTTTCGCTCCTGAGGTTTATGACGTGGTATTTTATTTATAAATTGAGAAAGAGTATTTTCAGGAAACATATCACCCGAAGAATTACTTAATAAATTTACATAAAACTCTTCCATTTCTTTTATAATTATCTATGTATATGACGTCCAACTAAATGTTTTTGCAGATTTTAAATCTTTTAAATTTTTATCCTGAGATTTTGATATGCTTTCTTTTTTACGGATAGCAACATTTAATTCTTTTTGTTTTGTTTAAGATTCTAATCGCAGAGAAAATTTCCTCTTTATTCTATCAAACAAAGGAACAGATATAACTGAACCATCACCTGTTTCAAATACTCGAGCTGATGAACTATTTATAGATTTTCGCTCCTTTAAACGAGAGCCTAAAGAAACTGCAGATAACGCGCTTTTTTTGATATCTTTTTTGGTAAAAACGTTATCACTATAATCAGAATCGTCATCCACAATAATTGGTTCCTTATTATATTCTTGTGAAATCTCTCGTGGGTCGGTTTCGTAAACATCCGTATAAGGATTCGTTTGCATTGAGGCATCAGCATATTTTTTCATTTTGGTCTGTGTATCTTTATGCTTTCTTATAATTCTAGATGTTTGTGTACCCATATTTCTCATATAAATACGTGATGGTATTTCTTTTTCTATTTGAAGGTTTTGATTAGCCATGAGTGGTTTAACAGGGCTTCTTAATAATTGCTTTCTTCTCTTATCATCAAATTTTATTAGTTGGTTTCGATATAAATGCTATTTTTGAATATCTATTTTTAAATTCTTGTTTAACAAGATTGTTTTCATTGCTTTGTCTATTTGACTGAGCTCATTATCATCTAAGAAGTTGTCTTTTAATTTATTATATTGTTCAGGATGTAAAACAATCATTCGTTGTAAATTATTAATTTTTTGACTGATATGATTAAATAAGTTGTCCAATAACACCAGAAAATACTGTTCCAATTAAAGCTGGTAAGAATCCTCCACTTTGTATTAATAATTTTTGTTTAGAAGTTAATTTTTTTTTTTTGGACAAGCTAAAAATAGCAATTTATTCTTATACTTTTTTAACTTTTGCAGTTGATTTTTACTTAATTTATTATTACCATTCAGCGCATTTAATGCAATTTCGTTTTAATTGTTTCGGAATCATAAAATTTAAGTATGTTGTTTCTTAACTTTGATTTACTCTTTTTTAATATATGAAATATATGTTGGTTTGCCTTCAATCGTCTCATTTTTTTCACATAAGTTACCGTTTGTTAATTGTTTTGATGAACAGAAAAATTCGCAATACTTATTTTTGTTAAACAAATTATTTCTAATTCGAAATAAGTTATTAATATCTTGAGTAAAATCTAGAATAATATGACCATAGGGAGTTAATATTACCCCATTGAATACTTTTTGAAATTCCTTTGCATTTTCCGAAAAAAATTGTCTTGCCAAATGCAAAATTTGAGTTTTATCTCGTAGATTTCTGGAAAGAACTAAATATTTACAATTAAGTGAAATATCTCTACAAAATTTGCCTTGATGAAAAATATTTTATGTAACCAGTATTATTGAAAGATTTCGATGATATTCAATGTTTTCAAATTCTAAATTCTTCGCAATAGTATTTATTTCTGAATTACACCATATGATTTTTTCATTAGTTGGGAAAATCAATTTATTTAAGTTATTGATCAATTGAGTTATAAACGTAGTCTTTCCACATCAAGATGGACCAGCTACTATCATAGAAAATGGATGAGAAAATCCTATCATTTTTCTAAAAAAAGAAATTTAGAGTAAGAAGATGCGAAAGCTATAAAAAAACAATGAAGTACAATGAAAAAAAATTTTCTATTTATATAGAAAAAAGATATAAAAAATTTTCTTTCTACCTATAAACAAAAAACAAAGCTGAAAAAGATAAGCCTATAAAAAAAATTAAAACATTATATCATCCTAATCATCTCATCATTCATCTTCATTCATATCTTTTTTAAGAATGAAATCAAACATTGCAATGTTTGATTGCTCCACATCTCTTGCGTTGTATTTTAACGCCCCAAACTTGTGAAGTTCCTCAACATTCTTTTTGTTTTCTATCAGATTTGCAAACCGTTTGGGTAAAAATACCCAAACGACTTCTCCATTAAAAATTATTTTTACTAGAAGGGTTTTTCCAAATTTGCCCTTGTGTCAAATTTGAAACCCTTTATTTTGTAGGTTTCATTTATCTTCAGCTCTTCTAACTGTTTAAAATTAGAAAGACCTGTTTTTGATATTCCAATAAAGTTTTTAATTATTGACATTGTTATCTTGCATATAAAAATTTAATTAAATATTTTTTTAAAATGAAACAGTATTTATAGTGATAATATAGCTCGTTACAAGTTCAATTTTAATTTTTTTGATAATTATCAAATTGAAACCTTAGATTAATTAGAAATTTAAAAGAATCTAATTCAATTTAATAACAATAAAAATTAAATATAAAAGTTGTTGATCAACAAAACAATTATATTAATGCAACTTTGTTATACTTTTTAAAATTGTATTTAAACGGTAACTTTTTAAACTTTTTTTTAAAACATAACTGATCTCAACGCAAAAGTTTTCCCTATATTAAAATTTCATATATTATTTAGTTTAAAATATAATATCCGTTAAAGTTTTTAAACTTTTTTTTAAAACATAACTGATCTCAACGCAAAAGTTTTCTACATATCAAATTTTCATATATTTAGTTTAATATATAAAAAGTTTTCTGCATATTAAACTTCCATATATTTAGTTTAATATATAATAAACCGATAAAGTTTTTAAACTTTATTTAAAACATAACTGATCTCAACGAAAAAAATGTTTTCTATATATTAAACTTTCATATACCTAAACCGTAAGCGTTTTTAAATTTCAAATTAAAAATTAACTCTTGAAACTTAAATTGGTTCTTGTCTCTAATATACGCTTTACCTACATCACTGAAAACTCCGAAAAAGCTGTGCCAGAATCCACGAATTTATAAACCGTAACCTGTTTTAAATTTCAGATTAAAAATTAACTCTTGAAATTTAAATCTTTACTTTGGTTCGTGTCTCTATTATAAGTATTAGCTTTACCTACATCACTGAAAACTCCGAAAAAGCTGTGCCAGAAGCCCCATATATATACTATTTCTACGTTTAAAAAGTTTTCTAAATAATTTTCTTTTTAAATTTCACACATATTATGCCAACCGAAAGCTTCTTGTTTAATTTTTATAAATTTATTCTTCATCGTTGTAAATAGTTCGTCAATTCAATTAGTTTTATCATATTTTACTGTTTTGTATTCCCTAACTTTATAAATATTTAGAAGTTCGTAGGCCTTTTATAAAGCTTTTACGACTTAATCAATTAGCCAAGTACTTATTAATGATATTTCTGTGTCAGCATGATAACAATATTCTCCTTGATATTTGTCTTCACTACGACTTTTACAAAGCGAGAACATTAATTTATTATTTTGCTTTACTGGAAGAACATGGTGTAAAAGATGTGTTGGAAGTAAAATTTTCCATCAATGGCTGATACATTTAATTTAGAAGTATTTTCTCCTATGCAAACTGCTGGATGCTTAATAGGAAATTTTCCTCGTTTGCAGATATATGGATAGAGAGAGCATATATCTATATATTTAATTTTTTGCCCAGTTTTACATTTATAGTACGTGTAAGCATTTCCAGTTCTACCACCGTAAAATGCATCTCGAGGGGTGATTTTGCAAGTATTTCATATTTATATTTTTCTCAGTTCCATGCGGAATTTGAATTTCCACATCTCAACAACACTGCATCCAAGAAATTTTAACTGTCCAGATTTTGATGTTTTTTTTTATACTTCTGATTTAATGTGTCACTAGAATCTCTATGCAAGGGTGTATCTCTTTTAGTAGTTAGACATTTAGGATGTCCGTGGTAATAGCACCCATAAAATTCATATATCTCTTTAGTATCTCCGCAATATCCGTCTACTTTAACACCCGTAATTCTTTTTTCTCTGCCGTTAATTCCACTTTGTAGTTTAATTTTACGAGAATATTTTTTCCAAATAAGCCATTGTTTGGCTATCTTTGATTATTTATCAGTTAATCTATTATCCTCTTTTCGAAATGATGCCTATTGTGTTTGGATTTTCTTCTATATGCTAAGTTGCATGCTGAAGCTATTGTTGTAGCTGTTAAAAATGTTTCAACATTGCACTCTTGTAAAAACATTTTTTTAAAAGTCAGATAGGCTTCTGTCAAAATTTTTACATCGCTTACGCAATATTCTATCAATTCTTTCTACATGTTGAATTTGAAACTTTGGTTTTGTTCATACCACTGCAAATATTCACTCCTTTCATCTTCCCTCATTGTGTCGGGTACATAATATTTCGTTGAAGGTAAAGCTCCAATTTAATTTTAATATTCCAATTTATTAAATAGATGAGGAAAACAACCTTTTTTTAACTTGGTTCGTAAATTAAAAGCTTTCGGTAACTTACTACCAATGCACCTGGCAAATAATTAAGCAAGTCTATGAATTTTATATTATCCAGTAACATAAGAATGATTTTTGTTCCTCTCATAATTAATTTTGGTTGAAAAACAGTTTTAGTATTAATATAATTTAAAACAAACTGATGGTCAAACACTTGTCCATTATGAGCAATCACAATAACCTTTTAATATTGAGATCTTAATTTTATTATATGTTCCATGAATTTAGATATTATATTTTCTTTTACATAACTTGTTTCTCTAAGTCCACATTTTCTACAATAATATAAAGATTCTTTATCAATACAATTATCATATCTTTGTTGTAGAATACAAAAATTTGGAATGTGTTGTTTTGTTTTTGACAATGTTTTATCTTCTTGCCTAATTTCTAAATCGTAAAATACGGAAATATAGTCTTTTTTGATAGGTTTTTTGCTTTTTGAATAAAATATTCATGATCTTGCATGACATGCTCACTACTAATGTTACAAAAAAATTCTCCGCATGTCTGACTCCTGTTCGATTTATGAACTTTGAAACAGTTTTTCCATTTTAGAATTTTTTGACAGATACTTAATTTTGTTGATGTTGATGTCCTGTAATTTTCTAAACATGTTTGATACCGTGTAATTGCATTCTTTACATAAAATATTTTTTGTATTTTTAGGACACTGGGATGAGTATTGGGAGCATGGGCAGTTCTTTGAACATTTATGTTCATTGTTTTTGTAGCACGGAACATGATAATCTTCACAATAATGATTAGCAAAAAAAAAAGTTGTGAGAGAAGTTATTACATTGTAATGGTGATAGCAATAAAATAAGTTGCTTTTTCCATCATTATTTCTTTTAAAAATTACATCTCTTCCCTTTCCTTCACCAAAGTTTGTGTAAAAAAGTTTGCTGCAATACTTTTATTCCACAATTTTGCTGTTTCACATTTTTCTATATTCGACAAAATTTTCCACTTTGGCTATAGCAACAACTAACGCTCCTGGAAGACATAATGTATCTTTATTTTTTATGCGGATGACAGCTGTTTATCGTAGGCATTCATCATCATAGTTGATAAATTTTGTTTTTGATTTACCTAATCCAGCTGGTAATTTAACTTGTGTAGCTATTATACAGAAGGTGTCTGTACTTAATCCTATAAATAGAAAAGGAAAATATTAGATACTAATAATAAAATAAAAAATAAAAAAATAAAAACATTTATAATTTACCTTCAGAATTGCTTTGAAACACTTTTGATATTAGATCGCAAATATCCTGAAATTTTAGTTCGCTGTCTGTTTTAAAACTCAGGTATGCAGGGCCGCGTTCCTCAAAACTTTCTCCACAGAAAATCAAACCTGTTTTGCCTTTTAACGACTTCTATACAGTCGCTTTCAATTGTGTAACGTGTTATATTCTCAGAAGAATTCAAAAACTTTTGGAGTTGTTTGAACATTGTTTAAAATTAAATCAAACACTGTTATATTAATATATTCTTTAACTTTTTTAAACATTCTAAACCTGACTTAAAATAAAAAAAAAATTAATCGAAAAATACTCTACAACAATGTAATCGAAATGCACTTTAATAAATTATATTACGTTTTTTTTAAAATAGAAATAGAAAAATTAATCGAAAAACAATGCAACAATGTAATCGGGAAGTTGCAACACTGTATTTGAATGTCTAATGTGTTTTCAATTAAATATATTTCTTAACAACATGCAATCTTGAATCTATTTTTAATTCTTCTACACGTTTTAAATTAGTACAAATACATTGAAATTTGGTACAAAAGTTACATTTTAATTCAAAATTAAAAGCCAAAATAACGAAAATAAATGTCTCACGAATGCATCAGTATGTACATGAGATAAGATTCAACAGCTTCTGTACGTCTTTCAGCAAAAAGAAGGAAGACGAAAAACGAATAAGACGAAGACATACCACTTAGATGTGTACAGCATCAGTCGTAACAACAACAAACACAACAACAGCCGCAATAACAAGAAATTTAAGTACCAACAAAGAGTAGTTTTCTCGAACAGCATCAGCCTCAACAACAACAAAAAGCACAACAACAACCGCTGCAACAAGAATTAGAAGTACCAAAAAGCGTAGTTTTCTGGAAGCATTTAATAGAAAAGGGAAGTAAAAAATTATATGTAAAAAAAAAAAAAATTTTAAATTAAAGAAATGAAGCCTAATAGGCTCTATATTTTAAAAAAATTTAAAAAAATTAACACAATTTATGCTGAAAAATGGGTATTTGAAACCTAAAATTACATAATTTTTATTCACCGTAAATATGAGAAAATATGTACACAAGAATTAGAAAAGGGTAATAAAACCCTACAAATTTATGTTTATAAAAACGAATAAGGGGGATTTACTTCTCGATGATTGCAATTTTAATTTTTCGCTTGCTGAAAATCAGTAAACGGAAAAAGTAAATAAATATATTTCAAAAACAAAAAAAAAACTTTTTTATTTTATTATATTTATTTATTTATTTTTAATTGTAGGTCAAAAATGTAAAATAAAATACATTAAATAAAAATAAGATAAAAACAAAAATCAAATATTTTTATTTTAAAGTTTCAGAAACTAAGGAAATAAATAAAAATCGTTTTTCTTTTAAGTTACAGGTTATATCACTTTTTTCATTTACTTACTACTTCATCTTTTTTTTATTATGTTTTGCAATTAACTTATCTTTGATTTTTTTCACACTTTACATCATAGAACGTAACATAATATCAACTATAAAGTATATCAAAGATGTCCAGTTATTTGCAAAGTTCACGTGTATATACTTAATGTACATAAATCTTAATTGAAGGTTCTACAACAATTTAGAAAGGTTCTACAAAATATAGTATAATGAGAAACAACACATATTATAAAAATAACATATTTTTCTTATTTTTATTTTTGCAACTTTAAAACTATAATAACAAATTTTAATAATTAATCTTCTTTTAATAAAACAAAACTAATGAATTACACTTTGTACTTCTTGTTTACGTTTTCGTTTTCGTTTTTATTTTTATTACTTTTCATCTTGATATTCAAAAATATCTATGAATATTTTTATCCAATAATAAAATCCAGTTTTTTTTTCGATTCTTTTATATCTCCTTTTACCTATATTTTATTAAGCATGCGAATAAAAAATAAAAATTGATTTGACTTGAAAAAAATACTTTTCTTACTATTTGTATTAAATCTTTTCTTACCTAAATATCCTAAACTTGTTCAGTTCATTAACTCTGCCTGCCAACTTACACAGTACCAGCAACCTTGACTTCCTACTATGCAACTGCTTGAAATGTATAAGTTAACAACCCACACTTACAACTAACTTGAAATCTAAACCAAAACAAATTTTTCAGATAATAACCAAGAATATCCTACATAAAATACATTGTTCAGGTCATTAACCCAGCCTGACAACTTCCAAAGTACGTTAATATGAGTCGCGCACAACTAACGCTCAACTCAATATTTGAGTCTGCTCAACCTTGAATCCGCTCAATATTTGAGTCCACTCAACCTATAAGTGCATCTGTTTCGCTCAACCTATTAGCGCATCAGTGTCGCTCAACATTTGAGTTCGCTCAACATTTGAGTCCCCTCAACCTGTAATTTGAGGGATGAGTTGAATCGAAATTTAATCTTTTACAACCCTGATATGATGTACATGTAATTTGTGTAAGTTGTAAATTGTTTAGTTTCACTATGTATATTGTATAGAATATAGATTATATTATTTTTATATTTTAATACCCCTGAATAAAACTGGGATACTTTGACTATTGGGTATACTTTGACCAAAAAATAAAATATTAGCCGTTAGATTTTAAAAAATTGAATTGTTGTAAATATCCAAACGCTATTTTTTTTTAATTAAATTGATTATCACTTCGAGTGCATTTATATTTTAGTTATGAAATTGAATTTGAAGAAAGTAGACGTTATAATAAGAAAGCGTGTTTTTTGTTAAAAAAAATTTGTGTGAAAAAATTTACTTGTAACGAAAAATTAAAACTAGTTGACTGTAAAAATATTTAATAGGTAAGTTATTTTATTATTAATCTGATAAAATGCTTAATTAAAATTTAAAAAAAGTGCATTAAAAAAAAATATGTAACACCTAAAATTTATTCACCATTTTTTGTGAATTTGGGATATTTTGACCGACTGGTCAAAGTATTCCTTTCGCTACGGTCAAGATATTACGGTCTATGGAATTTTAATAATTTGTTTCTTCTCAGAAAACGATGCCAAGAAAATATGTTAAAACACTTGGTAGTCGAAAATATGGATACTCCGTAGAGGATTTGGCGCAAGCAAAAAAGGAAATTAATGAAGGTGCTTAATATGATTGTAAAAAATTGTTCTCATAATTAAATTTTTCTTTAATTCTTAAGGTCGCCTATCTATAACAAAAGCAGTACAAAAATATGATATTTCGAAAAGAACTCTTGTGAACAAACTTAAGGGAAAACATTTAAGTAAACTGGGACGTCCTCTTGTATTTGATGAAACTGTTCAAAAACATATTTGTTCAACTTATTCTCGCACTTGCAAAATGGGGTTTTACCTTTATTTGGATAAAAGTAGCAGGCGTGTTAGAGAATTTAAAAATAATTTACCCAGTGCTGAATGGGCATGAAGATTTTTAAAACGAAATAAAAGCCATATTACCCATCGCACATGCCAAAATTTAAGTAGATTTAAGGCCGAACTAACTCCTGAGGAATTAATAAAATATTTCAATAATCTTAAGAACATATTTTTGCAGACTTTCTCTATCATAGAAATTTCAGAAACTCCTTCAGATTTTGTCTTCAATTATGACGAAAGAAATTTATCCGACGATCCTGGTGTAAAGAAATGTATTTTTAAATGGGGAGTGAAATATGCTGAACGTATCCAAAATTATTCAAAAACTGCAATTTATGTGACGTATTGTGGATCGGTTGCAGGTACTATTTTACTACCTTATGTTGTTTACAAATCAAGTCACCTTTGGCAAACATGGATGGTCCGCAAAAAGCTAGCTATAATCGAAGTTTGAGTGGATGGTTTGATGCAACGATTTTTACAGACTGGTTCGAAAATTTATTTTTACCTGAAACAAGAAATTTGAATGGAAAAATTATATTGATCACCATTGATCCATTTTACACCAAAAGTTGTAGAATTAGCTCAAAATAACAATATTTCATTTGTATGTCTTCCACCAAATTCGACACATCTTGCGCAACCCTTAGACGTAGCGTTTTTTGCTGCTTTTAAAAAATATTGGTGAAAAAAAAGATGACTGGAAATCAAGTCAAAAGAAATTGTTCAAAGCGTCGTTTTACTCGTTTTAACTGAGCCAATTCCATCTTGTTCAGGAACTAAAAAAACACATAAAAAAAACGAGCCTCACTCCCAACAAATAAAATTGAAACAACTTCAAAGTATCGTTTTATCCGTTCCAATTGAGCCAATTCCATCTTGTTCAGGAATTCAAAAAAGAAAACGGATATCACATAAAATACCAAATTTATCTACAAGTGAAGAAGATTCAGTGTGTTCTGCAGATATACCTTATGCTGAAAACTCTGACGTTGTCTGGACGTTTTCAGATGAAAAATTACTACAACTAGTTAACTTAAACAATTAAAATGAATATAATATGAGTGATATAACAACGTTCCTATGTATATTACTTATAAAGCAGATTTCAATTTAAAAACGAGGAAGAATACAGTTGCCTTTGTTAACTCTTAGATACCCGTACGAACCGTTAGTATGTGAACAGCCTGTCACTCTGCTCACAATATTATTTTTTTAATATTTTAGTATTTTAAAATAATTTGGGTGAATTTTATAATTTCTGGAACTATGGGTTGTACATATATTCAAACTATAAGTTTATATGTACATTCTTCGAAAGCAGATTCTAACCTTTCACATAACGGTTATCAATCCAAAACTTTTTCAAATATTCTGTAGTACCATTTAATACTAAGCGGTAAATGTATATTAAATTTACTTAGTACAAAATAGTAAATATAATTTTAAATATTATATTATATTTAAATATTCCATTGACAGAATAATTTCTTATAAGTACAATAAAATACATATATGTATGTAAATACGGCGCTATATAATATACATATATACTCTTATGATTCATTCACTAGTGACATATACGATATGTAAATAAACATGATATTATATAAGTATGTATGTATATCAATATCATATAAATAGAAATTCTTCAAGTAACTGTTATGTTGTATATTTAATTACATTTTTATGTACTACGCATTATATCCTCAACAATTTCAAATTATCGAATAAAACAAATGCAAAAAATTTGTTGAAGAAATTTGTTAGAAAATTTGAAAAAATCAAGTAACACTTTCGTGAATTATAAAGTAACCCTATACTATTAAAAAAAGTTGTTAACAGAAATAAGAGTATGATGTTGCTTTAATTTTTGTGTATTACTTCAAAAAAATTCTAACAGGTGTTCAAGTTACAGGTGTTTAGGAAATTTTCAGTTTTTGACTCCTTACAGCTCCTAAACGGCAGGCGATACAAAAAAAATTTCTGAAACGACACATACTTATTTTCAAAGATCTAACTTCTGTCAAAATTTCAAGTTTCCAACTTAAAACGTTTAGAAGATAGAAGGGTTAAAGGATTTTGCAAAATTTTAGTTTCACATAACGGTAAATTAAGACAACGTATGCCACAAATATATATTTATTGTATATATACTTTTAAAGCTAATAAAAATAGTAATCGTTTGACGTTTTCAAAATGAAGATATACCTTATACAACTTGTGCTATAACAATTTAAATATAGAGCTTTTTTGAACCTTTGGGGAGCTGTAGCTCCGTAACGGGTGGGCCTACAAAAAAAAGTTATTAAAAATAAAATTAATATTTTTGTGAGATCTATCAGTAGTTAAAATTTCATAGCTCTATTACAAAAAAAAGTGGGGATCTAAAAGTTAGGTGTTCGAGAGCTACCCTAAGGCTTGGTCCAAACTCAACCAAAAAAAATAGGGAACCTACAAATTACTCCCAAAATATTTTGTGTAAATTTCAAGATTCTAGCTTTCTTAGTTTTTGAGTTAGCGTGCTGACGGACGGACGGACGGACATGGCTCAAAAGTCTTAGAATTTTTTTCTGATCCGATCCATACCTTTGAAGGTATATCTAGCTCGCTTATTTCGAGGTGTTACAAACGGAGGAGTAATTTTATTATACCCGATCCTATCGTACGGGTATAAAAAATTAATGAATGAATTTTGAATTAAATTTTTTATGTTTTCTATCTGTTGAGGTTTTTATCAAATATTTGTTGAATTTATTTAATTTTCCTTTTTATACCCGTACGATAGGATCGGGTATAATAAAATTACTCCTCCGTTTGTAACACCTCGAAATAAGCGAGCTAGATATACCTTCAAAGGTATGGATCGGATCAGAAAAAAATTCTAAGACTTTTGAGCCATGTCCGTCCGTCCGTCCGCCCGTCAGCACGCTAACTCAAAAACTAAGAAAGCTAGAATCTTGAAATTTACACAAAATATTTTGGGAGTAATTTGTAGGTTCCCTATTTCTTTTGGTTGAGTTTGGACCAAGCCTTAGGGTAGCTCTCGAACACCTAACTTTTTGATCCCCACATTTTTTTTGCAATAGAGCTACGAAATTTTAACGCTGATAGATCTCACAAAAATATTAATTTTATTTTTAATAACTTTTTTTTGTAGCCCCACCCGTTACGGAGCTACAGCTCCCCAAAGGTTCAAAAAAGCTCTATATTTAAATTGTTATAGCACAAGTTGTACAAGGTATATCTTCATTTTAAAAAGGCCAAACGATTACTACTTTTATTAGCTTTAAAAGTATATATACAGTAAATATATATTTCTGGCATACGGTGTCTTAATTTACCGTTATGTGAAACTCAAATTGTGAAAAATTCTTCAACCCTTCTATCTTCTAAACGGTTTAAGTTGCAAACTTGAAATTTTGACAGAAGTTAGATCTTTGAAAATATGTATGAGTCATTTCAAAAATTTTTTTTGTATCGCCTCCCGTTTAGGAGCTGTAAGGAGTCAAAAACTGAAAATTTCCTATATTTAAACACCTGTAACTTGAACACCTGTTAAAATTTTTTTGAAGTAATACACAAAAATTAAAGCTTCAACATTATACTCTTATTTCTGTTAACAACTTTTTTTAATAATATAGGGTTACTTTATAATTGACGAAAGTGTTACTTGATTTTTTCAAATTTTCTAACAAATTTCTTTAACGAATTTTTTCCATTTTGTTTTACTCGATAATTTGAAATTGTTGAGGATATAATGCGTAGTACATAAAAATGTAAATAAATAAACAACATAACGGTTGCTTGAAGAATTTTTATTTATATGATATTAATATATATACATACTTATATAATATCATGTTTATTTACATATCGTATATGTCACTAGTGAATGAATGATAAGAGTATAGATGTATATTATATTATATTATATTTGAATATTCCATTGACAGAATAATTTCTTATAAGTACAATAAAATACATATATGTATGTAAATACGGTGCTATATATTTACATACATATATGTATTTTATTGTACTTATAAGAATTTATTCTGTCAATGGAATATTCAAATATAATATAATATAATATTTAAAATTATATTTACTATTTTGTACTAAGTAAATTTAATATACATTTACCGGTTAGTATAAAATGGTATTATAGAATATTTGAAAAAGTTTTGGATTGATAATCGTTATGTGAAAGGTTCGAATCTGCTTTTGAAGAATGTACATATAAACATATAGTTTGAATATATGTACAACCCATAGTTCTAGAAATTATAAAATTCACCCAAATTATTTTAAAATACTGCTCTAGTGGCAAAATGCAAAGCAGTAGGTCTAGGTAGGATCTTCCTAAAATGGATTGGAGGTTTCTTTTCGAACCGTACGATTCGTGTACTGGTCGATGCATATTCATTTGACAAATTCAAAATAAATGCTGGTGTCCCTCAAGGATCAGTTTTATCCCACCCTCTCTTCTTCATATTTATCAATGACCTACTCTCATTAACCTCCAATCCGATCGATAGTTTCGCAAACGACAGCACCCTTGTGGCTTTCTATGAGTTTCATGGCCGCTGTAACATTAATCACCAAATTAATAAAACAGCAAAAAATTTCCCAATTAGTGAACTAGATAACGATTTCGGAAAAATTCAAAAATGGGGTGAAGTCAACAGAGCTGTCTGATCTCGCGGAAAATTTCTATTATTCCTAACCTACTACTTCAGGTAGAAGTTTTGCAGCATTCAACAGACTTAAACATGCTGGATATTGAGCTAAACCAAAAATTGACTTGGTCAAATCACATTTTTCTCAGCCCAAATGTGTGCATTATACTCCATTTTCGGCCCAATTTACGTTTTATATATATTGAGAAGATCAGATGCAGAAAATAAGGTTTCACAGCGACAAAAAAACCCAAACATTTAGCTGCATATTTAGCTATACCAAAACTGTGACTTGACCAAGCTCGATACCCAGCATATTTAAATCTGTTAAATGTTGCAAAACTTCTCCCAGAAGTAGTAGGTTATGAATAGTAGTACCAATTTTTCGCATTCAATTTTTTTGGTGTTGAAATCAACTCTGTCGATTTCACCCCATTTTTGAATTTTTGCTAAATTATTATTTAGCTCACTAGTAGTGAAATTTTTTGCTGTTGTATTAATTTGGTGATTAATGTTACAGCGGCTATAAAACTCATAGGCAGACACAAGAGAGTGATCGTCTACGAAGCTATGGATTGAATTGGAGGTTTATGAAAGTAGCTCATTGATAATTATTAAGAAAAGAATGGGTGATAAAACTGATCCTTGAGGGACATCAGCATTTATTTTGAATTTGTCAATTTTCCAATAAAGCATCGTGCCAAACTCGGTCGAAAACCTTAGGAATATAAGAAGCCACAATATCAGAATCACCAGAATGATGGACGCCAATGTTTAGCTTCTCACAAAGTTAAATCATGAGATCAACGGTTGAATAATGGGCTCTAAACCCGTATTATCTGTCATAAAGCAAACCTTTGTGATCCAGGTATTTCAGAAGCTTTTGATTCACAATTTTTTCCATCACTTTGGAAAGGACCGAAATTATTGCAATATGATGATAGTTAGAGGGATCGCTTTTGATACATTTTTTGGGAATTGGGAAAACATTTTCGACCTTTTATTGAATAGGATGGATACTCGAAGTGAAGGAAAGGTAGAAAAGGTTGCGCACAGGTTTTGAAATACTGAAGTAGGTATTTTTGACACCATGG
The DNA here is from genome assembly GCA_947095535.1 of Poecilobothrus nobilitatus. NCBI lineage: Eukaryota > Metazoa > Arthropoda > Insecta > Diptera > Dolichopodidae > Poecilobothrus > Poecilobothrus nobilitatus. Next base: position 254,270,979 of record OX352772.1, on the reverse strand, counting down.
TAGTTATACTATCTGGACCGGTTGATTTATTTGTATCAACATTTTTCAATATTTCAAGATCAAGAGCAGCCAACTTCTGGAACGGAGGAGGGCATCTGAGCTGACTGTGGCAGTGTCGAATTGGAAGCGAACTGTTTGCCAAATGAGTTCGCCTTCTCTTTAAAATGTGATACGGTTCTGCCATTATTATTAACAAGTGATGGAAAAGAAGATCCTCCACCGTCTTCATTTAGACTTTTGGCAAATGTCCATAAAGATTTGGTATTGGAATCTGGATAATTTTAAGTTTCAACTTTTGGTTGAACAATTATTTTTGTTTGTTGATAATTCTATTGCATCTGTTTCTAACCACTATATAGTTGGCCCTGTGAGGCTCCGACCTGTTGTTTTGGAACCATTTCAAAGCCTCTTCTTTTCTAAAAATGGTTTATTTGCAATGCGATTAAACCAAAATTTGGGCCTCCTTTTGACACTTTTCATGGAATGAGGAATAAATGACCTCACTCCAAATAAAATAGTTTCACTAATCATATTTGCAGCAAAGTTTACATTTCTATTACGGAAGCAGAATGACCAATCAAAGGTTCTAAAAATGTTTCTAAGGTCGTCCCAGTTAGCATGGCTGCACCGCCAAACTAATTTTTTGGGAGGGAACATCTGGTTGGAGATTGGGATTATCCGGAAACTTGTATTAAGCAAACAATGGTCGGAATTACCCCGGGAGCAACAAATTGAAATCACATATTTTTCAGGGTGTGTAGTGAGAAACAGATCGAAGAGGTGACCTTCTTGATCAGCACGATCCGGGATCCTAGTAGGATTTTTAAAAAGTTGAGAAAGGTGGAACAGTGACGAAAATAGTTTAACTTGTTTCCGAATTGAGTTTCGACTCGGAAAAGTGGTGCTAGAAAGTTGAAGCCAGTCCCTATTATGAATATTGAAATCTCCCGCCAGAACAATTTCAGTTTCTGGAGATGCGTCCAAAATTTTATTGATATGGTTCGATAGATTTTCGATTTCCATAGGAGATTCTTGTTCATTTGAGTTGCGCGATCTGCATAGGAAACAGAAATGTATGACTTGCTTTCAACGAGAATTATGATCCAAATATAGTTGAAGGTTGAGCTAGAACTTTTATATTTTTGAAGTGTATTGAAAGCGATGTCGTTTTTTATATAGATTGCGATAACTCTTTTGGGTATGAAGTGTGAAATAAGAAAGTAGGCGGTAACACTAAAGTTATCATTGTGACTACTGACTTGTGTTTCACATAGGGCTAAAATTGCTGGTTTAATTGAATTAAGATGACAATAGGCGGTATTAAAATTCGTTTGCAACTCGCGAATGTTAACGAGCTTTATAACAACATTCAACAGTTTTTAACATACACGTTTAAGAGACCTCATTGAACGCGGCTATAACCAAAAACTCACTAAAAGCAAAATTTACTACCAGAAATTAATAAATTAAATTACGGTAATAACTATGATGGTATTAAAAATTGAACGAATTGAGAGTCAAAGAAGAATACCAGCATCCATCATACGAGTGGAAGGGAGATAGATATATAATAGTTTTGTTTACCACAAGTTGATATTGAGAAGTAACAAGAAAAAAGAAACGTAAATTAATGTAAACAAAACCAACCGAGCGCGTTTAATTAAAAATTGTAATTTCAATATGTATTCCGAAAAAAAATTAAAAATCATATAACTTTGATATTCGAAAAAATAAAAATCAAATTGCAGTAGTGAAAAAAGAAAAATAACTTATGTATAAAATAAAGATTTATTTGTGGTACTTATACTACAAAATAAGTGGTTAAAATGTGGTTATCTTGCCCACATTGAAGTGCAGTCATAAAAAAAGGAACAATTAAATTCAAAATTTAAATTTATCACAACAAAAAAAAAAAAATCAAACAAATTTAAAAACAAGTAATTGTAACAGTAAGTCGATGCAACCGAGTTATTTATACCCTACACCTAAAAAATTCAAATTAAATTAAAAATCCATAAGTAATTCTAGTTAGGTATTTAATATAAGCTTAAAAATAAATGCTTTTACAACCCTCGTACAAAATTTTAAGTTTCTATCTTTATTAATTTCGAAGATATACGTATTCGTTTTTGGTAGTTGTATGGGAGGTGCCCGAATCCATGGACCGATTTTGTCCAGATTCGAACTTAGCCTTCCTTTCGTAATTAGTAACCTACTACGTAAATTTCATCAAGATAGCTTCACTAGATTTTGAGTTATCGTGCGAACGACGGATGGACGGTCGGACATAGCTCAATCCTGATTCAGAATATATATATATGTTCATATCTAACTCGCTTCCTTTTGGTGGTTACAAACACCATACCAACGTTAATATACCCTATACTTTAAGTGTAGGGTATAAAAATGTGCACTTGTTAAATTTAATATTTAAAAAAAATTAAATTAATTTAAAAAACAAAAAGTTAACAAAAAAACTAATTTTAATTTTTTTTCGTAATTGAAAAAAAGAAGTGTTTTTACTTCAAAGGTCAAGCAAAAAAAAAACCTTAAACCTTTTCTAATTTCTTTTCAAAAGGAGAGGTAGGCTATCTTAAAACTTTAAATATTATTTATGAAAAAAATTAGAAGTACTCTTTCTTAACATTGTTATAAATTTAAAATAGTGAACGTAGTTTTTGTAAATTAAAAATAATAAAAAATTATATGGGTTATACCATGTCTCAGGAAAGGTTGGTAGGTTTATGGAACTACTTCGATTGAAAAATATTTTTTTAGAAAATCTAGATTACAGTGGTTTTATAGACGATATTGCTAAAATAAAAATCAGGCGTATATATTCAAATTAAGAAAATAAATGTAAAAATTAATGAAATATAAATATGCTTCTTTATTAATATTTACTATTTTATTTATTTATGTACTTTTACTATTTTACTATGTACTTATACTATTTTACTATGTACTTTTTAATTTGAAATAATTTTATACCATTATTTAAAATTAAAGTTTTATACCATTATTTAAAATTAAAATTTTGTATTTCTTAAAACTTAATAAAATGAATGCAAACAAATAAAAAAAAAGCAATAAAAGCAATAAGTAATTTAATGTAAGCAATAAAATAAAAAACAAATATTTTATTATTATCATATTTTTAGCACATTTCCAAAAAAAATTAAAAACATTTACTTCTGTCTGTCCGTCAGTCCGTTCATCTGTTTACAAAACTTCTACACCGTTAAAGATAGAGAAAAAAAAATGTTAACCATTGGCAGGTTTCATAAAAAAATTAATGTTTTAGAACAACTTTTTGATGTAGCCCCATCCATTACGAAGCTACAGTTCCTCAAACTTTGAAAAAATGTGTATATTATTTTAAATGTGTATATCTCAGGTTCTGTCAATGTAAAAATGTCATTCAACAGGATTTTTCTTTAACTTTATAAATCAATATCAGAATTATACAATTTTTTTAAATTTACTGTTATGTGACCACCAAATTTTACATGACTTTTCTACCTTCATAACTCCGGCACGATTTTATATAGGAACTTGAAATTTTGAAGTAAAAAAGAACTTTTGGATTAGTATAAGCAAAGAACATATAAATAAGAAGTCTCATCTCATACAAATTTTGAAAATATTTTTTTTCATATGTGGATTGTGACGACCCACATCAATCTTTTTTCTTTTTGATTTTGTTTTTTTTCTCTCTCATTACATCAAATTCGCTCTTAAAATTTATATTATTTATACAATTTACATTGAAAACCAATAATAAAAAAAAGAAAAAAAAGAAAAAGTAAAATACATAATTTTAAAGAGAATAAGAGAATGCTTTTTTATTTTACATTTTCCCCCGACCGTACGCATCTTAGATCTAAAAATTGAAAAAGTGTTCTGATGAGACTTTTTATAATTATATGTTCTTTGGTATAAGTTTGCTCAGAAATTTTTTTAAATCAACCCCTGATTGTGAACTATTAGGGTTCAAAAATTGAAAATTTGCTTTTTTTAAAAACCTGTAACGTAAGCACCTGTACAAATTTTTCGGCAAGACATACAAAATAATACTCCACTAATTTTTTCTCCATCCCCTGTTTAAGAGCTTTTAGGTCTAAAAATTTGACTTGATCCGTCAAATATGCACTACTCCGATTAGGCAAATATGCACTACTCCGGTGTGGAGAAGGTTGTAAAAAAATGTTTAGCATGATGTCCATCTGTGGCTGTGTGTGTGTGTGTGTATATGTAAGTGTGTGTGGGTATGTCTGTGGGCACGTGTACAGCTTAAAGGACTGAGCGGAATTTTTTGCAATTTCATATTTAAGGTTTTGACGTAAATATCTCGGATTGATAAGCTTTTGGAGCAAACCGGACAACTGCAAATGGTAGTTTACGAGTGTACTTTTTAAGTTTTTTACGAATATTTCGTAACAAAAAATTTGATGAGAAAAATTATTAAGAAAAAGTTGTTATACAAGTAAAGAGCAACAACTTTGCCATAGAACATTTTTTGATCCGACCAAGTTTAACTTTTACTTAATTTTTTTTCTAAGTTCAAATTTCATACATAACCATATAAATTTATATGAATAATTTCTTTTTGTTTTTTTTGTTATATCTCTAAAAATTTATATATGTATGTACATATATCTATGCATATTATTCTTTTGTTGATGACATAAAATTAAAACGGTAACATTTTCGTTAGCAGATTCAATATTAATGTTATATTTATTTTGTATTTGTTTACAATTTTTATTATTTTTTACTTCTAATATTTTTGAATGAAAAAAAAATCATGTACATTACATAATAATGTAAATGGATATACATATAAATGAATGCACATACATATATTTTCACGATTTCATTGCTTATTATTGGTATTGAATAAATAAAATGTTGTTAAATTATTAGAAGTTATTTTGCTTTGATATAAATTATTATGTAAAAAATCTATAAATTTTGGCATTGTACTTTTCGTGTAGTGGCTGTCGATCCTGCAGTGGAGACAGCTGATTTTTCTTAATTGATGTAAGGTAACTGATTTGATCTCAAAGTAAATCACGTATATTATAATTTTCCTATGGTACTTTGTTTCTTTCTAAATGATCTTTCTGATGATTACATCAGTAGATGTGAAGTTTGAGTTAGAGTTTTTTAACTTCATTACATGGGATTATATCTAAGCCAGAGTTATATGGTTTCGATTTTTTTTTGAATATGCAAAAAATTCAACATTGTGATTTTGAGAGATTCACAAGTTTTATTATATGAATCTTCCAATTCTAAATAAATTTTAATTCCAATAGAGATGTTTTTAATTTTATTAATAGTCGTTTGGTTCAAGTTTTGTCATTCTCTCGTGTATAAAACGAGAATTTATTTGATTTTACTTATCAAAATTGTGATTTGAGGAAATTTAATTTTAGCAACAACTTTATCTTTGTTTCCAATTTGCACATGGGCTCTAATATTTTTACTCTTGTTTTCAATCGCCATAGTTTACAATGATAAGAAATACATTTGTTTCATTGTGACTTTGCACATGGTTTCCACGTGGATTAAAATTTACTTTTTTTGGCAATTTTGCTTTTTGTAATACTATATTCGTATCAGTAATTTGTGAAATTGGGCGTTTGGGACTTATAAAAAAATTCTGTTTTTTTTAGTCAAGAAATAATTTTGTAAAAATTATGACACGCTTTATTAAGAAAACCAACAATAAACGAATTGCACTCTAGGGATGTATAAAAAAACTGAAAATAATAAATAAGTTTGTTCAAAACTACTTTTAATTTATAAAATAAATAATTATAATATATTACTCAAATAATTCAAAATAATTTATTTATTTAATTTATAAAATTATTTTAATTTCGCTAAATTTTTTGGATTGTGTTGTTTATACTTGTAAAAAAGTCTATAATTATCATCGTAATTTCTAACAAAATCATGTCCCACTCCATCTAGTCCTAGATAAACTGGCCCCATACCTATTGTTTTAGTTGGAGACACTAATTGTAAACCAAAATCTATTGAAAAACGATTCAATTCATTTATAAACCCTTCACTCATTAGATTCCAACTTAACCATACAGATCCAACACATAATATTCTTAAATCGCCGTTTTCAACTAACGTTTTTTGTACTTTTGGGAGTAAGGCTGCGACTAACCTGGCTAAAAAACGTCCAGCCTCTTTAAAGAGATGTAGACAGAGCTCATCTCCATTTTCAGCAGCCGAGGCTAATTTTTTACACAAACCAGCAAAAAACGGTTTATCAAATTTAGCATAACAATGATCTAATAAATCTCTTCTATTATGCAAAGAAAAATGATCTTTTATTAATTCCCACACTTTATCTATTGGATACGGTGATTTATCAAAATTGTCCATATCATCAAATATCATTTTAACAGCTCTATGAGACACCCACCATGCTGAAAAAAAAAGAAAATTTCATTGTAAATATAGGGTTTTCCAATTTGAGTGATATAATTTGAGTGAATGGCCTCCAAGAAGTTGTGATTTAACACCATTAGACTATTTCTTGTGGGGTTATTTGACGTCATTGGTCTTTAGCAATAAACCAGACTCTCTTCAAGCTTTAGAAGTCAATATTGAACGTGCTATTCATGACATATTGATTTAGTGGAAAAAGTACTCGAAACTTGGGTTCATCGAATTCGTTCCTGCAAAAGAAGTCGTAAAGGCCATTTGAATGACGTTTTATTCAAAACTTAATTGTATTTATTGTACTTCGCATTAAATAAAAAACATTTGAATTTCGCTAACAATTAGTGCGTTTTTTTTTTTAAAGAAATCATATGACTCAAATTGGAAAACCCTGTAAAATGTATGTTGTATGAATGAAATAAATGTATATTATTAGATTTTAATTGATAAAAGGACAAATTAAATTTCACCTACCACTGCCTTCATCACCAAGAAAATTTCCCCATCCACCACATCCATAAATTGAACCATCAGGATTTCGCAATAACGCATTTGATCCGGTTCCTGAAATAAGAACCAGGCCACCATTTTTAGAAACCGCAGCTATGCTTCCAACTGTGTCACTGCAAACCACATAATTCTCAGAAATTGTTGGATGTTTTAATTTTAATTCTTGTTCTAATCGTCTGTTGGTAGCATTCTATACGAAAATTTAACAAGTAAAAAACCATAATAAAAATATTTTTTAAATTACTTGTTCACAACCACTTAAACTTAAACCTAAACTTGTTAGCTTAGTTGATTGATTAATTTTGGCCTCGCATTTTCCTCTTTCTATCATTTCTGCAATTCTTTTAATTACTTCAGGGATTCCAACAATCCAGTGATTTGTACCAGGGCCGGTTATAGTACTCGCAATTTGACCACTTTCGTTACAAATAATGAGTTTAGAATGAGTAGCACCCCTTTAATAAATTAAAAATTAATTAGATTTTTTTGTTCAGTTTGATTTAATTTTTTTTTTAATATTCCACTTTTTTCATATTTTTCAAAAATGAAATTGTATAAAAAAATTTTAAAAGTTTAATTGTTAGCATTGCAAATATGTAGTAGAATTGGTTTTGTATGTATGTGAGTACAGCTTCTACAAAAAATAAAATATATATTGAATTAAATTTATTTATGTATTTATGTCAAAGATGATTCTTATTACTTTTTGATAATTTCTAGTATGTGTATTACACTTTATTAGTTTGGCTTTTCGATGATTATACCCGTATGATAAGTATCGGGTCAATTAAAATTGCTCCTCTGTTTGTAACAAAGAAATAGAAGAGCTAGGTATAGACTCAAAGGTATGGAATGGATCAGAATTGAAAAATTAGTCGACTTAACTTTGTTCGTCCGTCCGTCCGTCAGCAAGATAACTGAAAAAGTAAGAGAGCTAAAGTCTTGAAATTAATACAAAATATTCTGGATTAATTTGTAGGTTATCTATTTTTTTTGGTTGAATTCCGACCAAAACTTCGGGTAGCTCTAGAACAACTAACTTTTTGATCTCCACATTTTTCATAAACATTTTTCAAAAGTTCTACATCGTTTGAAGCAGAGTATTGAAGTTTTAATTGTGAATATATATCATAAAAACATTAATTTTATGAAAAAACATTTTTCTATAGCCTCACACGTTATGGAGCTATAACACCGCCCCCCTCCCATAGTTCGAAAAAGCTCTATATTTAAACTGTTATAACACAAGTTCTATAAAACACATCTTAAATATCAAAACTCCAAACAATTGCTAATTTTATTAGTTTTATAATTATATGTACAGAATAATAATTTGCCATACGGTATTTTAATTTACCGTTATGTGAAACTAAAATTTTAAACGATTTTTGAACCTCTCCATGTTCCAAATAGTTTAAGTTAGAAACTTAAAATTTTAGGAGGAGTTAGATCTTTGAAAATAAGTATGACTCATTTCAGAAAATATTTTTGTGTCGCCCCCCCTTTTAGGAGCTATAATGGGTCTAAAACTGAAAATCCTTATTTTAACCACCTGTACGTTGAAAACCTGTTCAAATTTGTTTGATGTAGTACATAAAAATTAAAGCTCCAACATTATACTCTTATTTCTATTAGCAACTTTTCTTGATAATATTGTGTTACCTTAAAATTGACGAAAATATGACTTGATATTTCTCAATTTTTCTAACAAATTTCTTTATCGATTTTTGAATTTCTTTTATCAATTATTTAAGTTTGTTGAGGATAATTATGTACCTAGTACATACAATTGAAATAAATAAAATATATAATGGTTGCTTGAAGAATTTATATTTTTAAATGATATTTGTATACATACTTATATATCATGTTTATTTACACATCGCATATGTCACTAATAATAATATGAATATTGATGTATATGTAGCAGTGTATATAAGTATTTTGTTGTAAAATTTATAGGACATTAATTATTTTATAAATTAAATATTATTAAAAAAACAATTCAATGTATGGCGGTATATAATAATATACGAGTATATCAATACATATGCTTATTATTTGGTATTTTGTAGTAGGTTTAGAATAAATTAATATACATTTAGCGCCAAGTATTAAATGGTAATAGCATACTTAGAAAATTTTGGATTGATAATCGTTAGGTGGAAGGTTAGAATCTGCTTTTAAAGAATATATAAACATATAGTTTGAATATAAGTACAAACCATAGTTCTAGAAATTATAAAGCTCACCCAAATTATTTTAAAATACTGAAAAATTAAAACAAACGAGGAAGAGTTCAGAAGAGTAGACTGTGTTAACTCTGGGATGCCCGTATGAATGTAATATACCCTATTTCTATAAAACTTAACTATCTTTTGAAAACGTTCAGATGTTTTAGTACCGACGTTAACTACAGAGATATATTTATGTAAATTGTGGAGTTGTATGACAGCTACCCGAATCTATTGCACAAGCACAACCAAATTTTACAGAAGTTGTTGTCATAAAACTTGATCATTATTTATAAGATTTTAGACCCCTAGTTTCATTAAGTTCTAAGAGGTGCAAGAAACCTGAACCGGCTGCTCTATATCAACCAAATTTCACAAAATTTTTGGCATGTAACTCGATATCTCTTTACTAAATTTCAGATTCCTAGCTTGAGTAGACACTGAGTTATTTCGGGAGAAATAAGGAAATTATACTCTACAAGAGATGACCTACGACTTCATTTAAAGGTAATTCATAGTGAACTGCCTTATAGATCACATGCCATAGAGTTTGATAACTTACAAGAAAAAATCTTCGAACAAAGAATGACCAATCAACATCTTCACTTCTTGCAGAAAAGGCTTTTCTCTCTAACAGAAAAACAAACGAACTCAAACTCAATAGAAAATACAAGTGTTATTCAAAACTTTTACCTTAGAATTAAAACTTTCACTAATTCATGTTTCACGAAAGCAGAACTTAATATTATGGAATATGGATTAAAATATTGCCCGGCAACTATTAAAAATAAAAATGACTATATCGATCTTGCCTTAGACTCAGAAATAGTTTTAACAGAAGAAGACAGCATATTAAAATCTGTATGCGCTAGTGCTATTAGAAGAGAAAGTGCAACTTTTAATTATAATAACAACAAAAATGAAAAAGCGGTACTCACATCTATTAACTACAAAATGCAAAACTGATCCTACTAAAAAATTCCAGAACGATGTTAAAAATTGTATTAAAGATTGTAATAGAATTTTTGGACATAAATATGGATATAAACACATAAATATGAATCCAAAGGCACCTTACATTAAAGGTTTACCTAAGTTACACAAATCATAAAATATTAATGAAATTCCACTTAGACCAGTAGTTCCATACAATAGTGCACCAGCTTATAAATTATGTAAAGCTTTTAACGAAATATGTTTAAAATAAATAAAATTTTAACCACAGTACCCAATAAAAATAGCGTTGATTTATGAAACCAAATAAAAACGAGAAAGAATACAGTTGCCTTTGTCAACTCTTAGATACCCGTACGAACCGTTAGTATGTTTACAGCCTGTCACTCTTACAATATTATTTTTTTGATATTTTAGTATTTTAAAATAATTTCGGTTAATTTTATAATTTCTAGAACTATGGGTTGTACATATATTCAAACTATATGTTTATATGTACATTCTTCAAAAGCAGATTCTAACCTTCCACATAACGATTATCAATCCAAAACTTTTTCAAATATTGTATAGTACCATTTAATACTAAGCGGTAAATGTATATTAAATTTACTTAGTACAAAATAGTAAATATAATTTTAAATATTAATACGCACATAGTATATTTATATTGTTATAAGTATATCGCCATACATTGCAATATTTATTTAAAAATATTTCCATTCATAGAATAATTTCTTATAAGTACAATAAAATAACTAAGACTAATTATAAATAAATAAAATAAATAACTAAGACTAAATTATACTAACTATGTATGTAAATACGGCGCTATATAATATACATCTATACTCTTATCATTCATTCATCAGTAACATATACGATTAGTAAATCAACTTGTTATTATATAAGTATGTATGTATATCAATATCATATAAATAAAAATTCTTCAAGCAACCGTTATGTTGTTTATTTATTTATTTATTTATTTATTTTTATATTCAAATTATCGAGTAAAACAAAATGCAAAAAATTCGTTAAAGAAATTTGTTAGAAAATTTGAAAAAATCAAGTAACACTTTCGTCAATTAAAAAGTAACCCTATATTATTAAAAAAAGTTGTTAACAGAAATAAGAGTATAATGTAATTTATACTCTGTAGCTTTAACTTTTGTGTATTACTTCAAAAAAAATTTAACAAGTGTTCAAGTTACAGGTGTTTAAAAATAGGAAATTTTCAGTTTTTAACCCCTTACAGCTCCTAAACGGGGGGTAATACAAAAAAATTCTGAAATAACTCTGAAATACTTATTTTCAAAGATCTAACTTCTGTCAAAATTTCAAGTTTCCAACTTAAACCGTTTAGAAGATAGAAGGGTTAAAGGATTTTGAAAAATTTGAGTTTCGCATAACGGTAAATTAAGACACCGTATGCCACAAGTATGTATTTATGGTATATATACTTTTAAAGCTAATAAAAGCAGTAATCGTTTGGCAAAGCTAATAAAAGCAGTAATCGTTTGGTGTCAAAATGAAGATATACCTTATACAACTTATACTATAACAATTTAAATATAGAGATTTTTCAAACTTTGGAGAGCTGTAACTCCGTAACGGATGGGGCTACAAAAAAAAGTTATTAAAAATAAAATTAATATTTTTATAAGATGTAATAAGATACTTATTGTACGGGTATAAATATTAATACACCAACCAACTTAAAGTAATATTCAATTTATGTGTGGAGCAAAATCATTTTAAATTCGAGAACAAATTCTACAAAATGCTACAAGGATGTCCAATGGGTTCACCAATTTTACCTCGACTAGCGGACATATTTATGGATCATTTAGAGAAGAAAATATTTAGAAGAAGCTGCCTCTATACAGAATACATAGGTTTTTACTATCGTTTTGTGGATGATATTTTATGCTTGTGGAAAGGAAATGAAGAGAACCTGAACAACATTTTAATATGGGTTAATAGTATTAATAAAAATGTACAATTAACATCAGAAATAGAATCAAATTGTAAAATCAACTTTTTAGATTTAAAATTAATTCGTAAGAAGAATAGATTAAGTTTTGATATATATATAGGAAAAACACGTATTCAGATATAATCATACTAAAAAATTCTAAGCATCCAACAAATTTAAAATTATCAGTATTTCATTCCATGATTAATAGATTAATTAATATTCCATTAGATGAATTAGCTTATAAAAAAAAACTTCGCACAATAATAAATATAGCTTTAGAAAATGGGTTTAAAGAAAAAATTATCTATAGATTACTTGACAATAAAACCAAAAAACTAACAAACTATGAAATACTTTGCAAATTACATAAAAAATGACAACAAAAACTGTGTAAAAATAAAATATATAGGTTCTATTTCTAATAAAATCGCTAATATAATAGAAAAAGAAACGGATTTAAAGGTAACTTTCTATAACAATAACATAGGAAAAATTATATATAATAAATAATAAAGAAAAATTACATAAATTAAAAAATTCAGGTGCATACGAAATTAAATGTGATTCATGTGACAGTGTCTATATAGGACAAACAGGTAGACATTTCGCTATTTGGAACACATTAGAGAACTTAATAAAGTCCATACCAAGACAAATTCTGCCAATCACTTAATGAAAAAAAACCATTCTAGCAGTATAAATAACCTTAAAATCTTACATATTGATAAAAAATGTAAAAAGTTGGATTTATTGGAATCATTAGAAATTAAAAAAGCTATAAAACAAAATAAATCAATTTTGAACGAACAATTAGAATTGCGAAATTCACCTATGTTAAAATGTGTTTAGATTTGTAATTAATTAGTAGATATAAATGTAGTGTTAAAAAATAGGAAAATTATTCATGTTTAGTATTAAATTGTATTCGCCCTGATGATGGCAGTGATGCCCAAATATATATAGGCTTTATAATAAATAAATAAATAAAATATAATATAATATATAGACTAAAAAATAAATATAATATTTTAACAATTATAAATATAAAATATTAATAAAATTATTTCGTGGATAAAAAGTGTAAATAAAAAACAATCCTTGATCTAAAGTCCCGTGTTGGTGCATGATAACCATGTTCAACAAAATTTAAAATACTATTTAAAAAAAACTCATAAATTAGTGGTTGTGAATCTACCTTTCATAAAATAATGTTGATTTCAAGATATATTGCTCTTAAGGAAAAAATATATTTTGGCAGAAACAATAGATTCAAAACGCTCATGAACAGTTGACATTTTGGCAATATGCCTATAGTCTTTACAGCCAATTGTGAGCTTAATATAGATATTGAAAACCTTTCACACATATAAGAAAAAACCTTTCTTTCATGATCTATTAAACATCAGACTATTAAATAAGAAATCATACAAAGCATAAAATTACAGGAGCCAAGTTCAAAGTAGCTACCATGTAAAAGTTTTTATTAATTTTAAATACAATGAAAAGGTAAAAAATTAATATTATAAGTAGTATCATTAGATATAGAATTTTGAACACTTAACGTATTCGTACGGGTATTTAAGAGTTTACAAGGCCTCATTCTTAAGATATTATCAATCCCTTTGATACACGGTTAACCATAATTTGAACTATAACTGAGTAAATAAATTGAAATGTCAGCTACAAGAGGCTTTATGTTAAACTTATTCTTAAGTTATTTTATGGCTAATTCTCAAAAGTTAAAATAAATTGTGGAAACTGAAGCTAAATTTATTACAATACGAGTACCGAACGGGTTTGTTTTAGATCCAATTTAATTTTTAATTTTTATTAACTGCCTGTTTAAATCAAACTTAAAAATTAAGCTAAGGTTTTTGAGGATTACCTTGACTTTTTTTTATAATGATTTACAACTCTTTAGTAAAAAAAACAGAAATGGGAACTTTTAATTCTAATAAGACAAAATTTTAATTAAATGTATGAAACAGAATAATTAAATTTTAAAATTACAAAAAAAGTAATGTGGAAAGAAAAAACTTATGCTTTTATTTATTTTTACAAAATCATTACGTTTGAATAGTGAACCAGAGCGTTTTCTTATTTTGAATTTTATTTAGTTTCATACAGCAACAGATATTTTTCTTTATTTTTTTAGTTAAGGGGTAACATATACCCCATTTTCATAAATGTAGATCTGTAAATTTTAAATAAATGAAAATGGATGACAAATTTCTGAAAGTTTTTCATAAATTAAAAAAAATCTAGTAAAAGTCATAATTAAAGAATTAAATTTATTGTAGTAGGTAAAAAAATTTTTGTAGTAAGAACTTTGTTTGCTGTAGGTCTTGTGACGTTGGAAATGTCGTAAAAAAAACTATAACTTGATACAAAGTAAAATTTATAAATCCAAACGCACTGTGTCGAAAATGAAATGTCGACTTTAATAAATACTGGCTGTTGTTTTGAAAAAGCCCGCTATTTTAGGAAACAGAAGTCGGAAGTTAGATGTGCTTTTAGTTTTTGCAGTTCGTTTTTTGGGAACGGCATTAAAAGTATAACATTTTTATTTTTGTTTACTATATTTAAATTTTACCTTTGAGTACGTTTTTTTAAATCATGTCGGTCCGATTTCTTATTCCCAAAATACGGCGCCTTCTTGCAACCTACGCTATTGCATAGTCATATGTTGTTTTTGAAAATGCATATTTAGATATATTATTATGATCGATTGTTTTAGTATACCTTAGCGACAGGCACCAGATCCTCCGAATCTGGGTGAGTTTGAGCTGGTTACTAATGCGACGGTCGTCAATTATCAGTTTTGACTAAAACTAGATTTCCTATATGCACATAATCATATTTTAACAATCATTTCGGGTATTGTTGTAAACGTCGTAGATATCAGCGATACCATTTCTTCCAAAACTTTTGATGCAGATGTTTCAAATATTGCCATCTGTTTAAACGGTGTGTATTTAAATCTAACAATGAACGTTGTTGTGGTGTTCATGAATATCATCTAATTTCCCTAAAAAAATTTATGTCCGACAGTATTTAATACTCATTATTGATAATAAATATCAATAATGAATGCAATTTTATCTCTTTTTTAAAGTTTTGCAAATATCTTGTTTCGTTGATTTACATGGCTGCTCCGTAGAAATCTAAGTTAAAGAGCACAAATAGCACAGATAACTGATTTATATCTGAGTGGTTGGGGGCTGCAGATTCTACTTGGGATCCAGAAAAAATGCTTCAGCTTGATTATACTTCAGCTCCTGTTCAGTCCAACTCTACCTAGGGCTGGACATTCACAGAAAAAGTGATAGAAAATCTGCACAATACCTTCTCCTTTGCAACTTCTATACTATATATTGTAAGGGCTTATTCTAACTGCAGTAGTGACCCGTTATTAACGCTACGGCTCCAGCTGTATTTACACGAGTGTAGTTCTTTCCATTTTTCCTAAAAGTGGACCACATGTTTCTTTGTGTTTTGCAGTTACTTATACTATTCCACCTAGATTTAACAATTGTTAGAAAGTTTCACGTAATAATATTGATTCACTATTGTTTTCTAAGCAACGATTTCATTTGTTGGTATAAAAGCCTCTCGTTTATCAGGTCATCCGTTGATCTTTTTTATTTAAAGACGTACTTTTTATTTAAAGACGTATTTATGAGAACGTCAAACCACTACTCTTGATTGCTGTGGAGACTCTTGACCACAACAACTACATTAAAATATTATCGATCCAAAATTTCAAGTTTCTTAAACAGAAACCTTCTAAGCACACAAGGATTGAAAAGCACTAGCAAAATAAGTCTTAATAACCCTCATATCCTAAGGAGGTGACACATCCCACGAAATTTTTTTTTTTTTAATTTTAATTGTACCTCAAAAGAGCAATATTGCTCGTTTAGAGTGTATTACATTAAATTACATAATCCTGTACTTATTATATAAACTACCTGAATCTAATTGCAGTTCAATGCAAAAAAGTAACTATAAAAAAGAAAAAAAAATTGACAAAATAATAAACAACTTTAATATTCGTTACAACAAAATTCATAACAAACAAAAGCAAAAAAATATATATAAAAAAAAATATTGAAAAAAAAAAGTAATAAAAGGTTATCTTTATAAAAGAGGCAAAAGTAAACAAAAATATTACAAATTACAAATATTTATTTAATTAATTTTTCTAACTACATATTATATTTTTTTAATATCCCATTTTTTATTCTTTTTTTTTTTAAGATTTGGGTTGATGAGCTTTTGATGTTTGACGGTAAGCTATT
Source organism: Poecilobothrus nobilitatus (assembly GCA_947095535.1). Classification (NCBI taxonomy): domain Eukaryota; kingdom Metazoa; phylum Arthropoda; class Insecta; order Diptera; family Dolichopodidae; genus Poecilobothrus; species Poecilobothrus nobilitatus. The sequence continues at coordinate 254,254,534 of OX352772.1, read as the reverse complement.
ATAAGCTTTGACAACAGTGTTGATTTTTGGTGTCAATCCCAACAACTTCAGAAGTTATACACATCATCATATGTGATGTTGAATAGAGCTGAGATTACACATATGATTAGAGCTGTGTTAGAAATTATATTATTTTGAAGAATACTGTGTATACCACTCACAATAAGTATTTATAATCAACTAATTTACTAAGACTATAGGTTCTGTGAATCTCGTCAGTTGACGTTGTTCTGTTTAGTACATATAATTTGTTTATAGATAGGTATAGGAATAGGTATTCATTCTCCAATGTGCTTGAAAAGTCCTGAAATTCATCTGCTTTTACCTAATAAATTATTTATGTTGTTATCCCATTTTCAATGTTCATCAACAATTATACCTAAATATTTATAATTCAGCACTTTTTCTATAACATCATTCTCATAATAAATTGTTATGTTGGTGTTTTTTGATTTCATTAACATATATTTCGTTTTGCTGGCATTCCAGTTAATTTGTGTAGGCTTTACTTTGTTCAGATCTTCTGTTATGTTTTTTCCAAAGCTGCAAATGTATCGTTTCTAAAAACAATGATAATATCGTCTGCGTACATGAAAACTTTTCGATGTAATTTCAACACCGTATTATTCCGTTCACCTCTTTTATTACATATTTTATTATTACCGTTCACCTCTTTTATTACATTCCATATTTTTCTTGGATTGTTTTCGCTTTCATTACATTTTCGTTGATCATATTAACTGCAATTTTTTCTTTTTAGCAAAGTACATTTATTTTGCCAAAATTTATATTTCTCTCTAATATAATTTCTTTCATTAAAAATATTATATATACATATTTTATGCCAATATTGTTTTTTTTTAATTAACTGTATGCACTCCTGATCTATCCAAGGTAGTAATTCTGCTAATTATAAATTTTTTTTCTACTGTTGACATTACCACACAGTTTTGTAAAGTGTTTACTATATTGTTACAAATTTCAACGACATCACCAGTTGTTACGAGTATATCAATGTGACAATTCATTAAATGATTTTTCAAGACATTGAAGTTTGTTATTTTTTTTATACATATGGATTTTTTTATTTAGAAATTGATCAATGCTACCAAATATTTTAAGAAATAAAGTTTTATGATCTGATCGATTTGTATTCATATATGTAATATTAATTTTTGTGCATACTTTGTTTATTTTTTAGAACATCATCTAAACAGGACTTTAAGATTGGTTTAGTTATTGAGTCATAACAAATATAAAAGCCATTGGATTCTACAATAGTTAAGTAATCATTAACATTCATGTCATTAATATTTTTATACCCGTACGATAAGGATGGGGTATATTAAAATTGTTCATCCGTTTGTAACACCTCAAAATAAGCTAGCTAGATATACCTACAAAGGTATGGATCGCATCAGAATCAAATTTTAAGTCGATTAAGCTTTGTCCGTCCGTCTGTCCGCCAGCAAGATAACTCAAAAACTAAGAAAGCTAGAGTCTTGAAATTAATACAAAATATTCTTACAACAATTTGTATGTTTCCTTTTTTTTAGTTGAGATCCGACCAAAACTTCGGGTAGTTTTCGAACACCTTACTTTTAGATCCCCGCATTTTGTTTGAAATAGAGCCATGAAATTTTAACTGCTGATAGATATCATAAAAATATTAATTTTATTATTTACAACTTTTTTCTGTAGACCCACCTGTTACAGATTTCCAGCTCTTCAAAGCTCTGTATTTAAATTGTTATAACACAAGTTGTTTATGCAACAAAAAAATGTTTAATTTTAACAATATCAAATAAGCGCTAATTTCACTTACTTAGAATATAATTTACTATAACTCTTTTATGCTATGTAATCAAATTTTAGGTAAGCACAGTATTCGGGTTATATCTCAGCTCAAAGACAAAAGCATGAAAAATATGAAAATTTTTCGGGTATATAAAATTTTGACAATTTGAAGAAAAACTTTATAGATAGAAATTTTTTTTCAACCAAAAATATTAAATTTTGTAAACAATTAATCGTTTTGAAATAAAATTAAATTCTAAAAATGTAAATAAATAATTTTATTGTAAAAAAAAACCGAATTTCAAAATAGTTTTTGAAAGATATGAGAAAAATTAAAATTTTTTTACCTTGGTAAAAAAATATCGGGGAAAAAACAAATTTTTTCTCGGTTTGTGTCTTGGACTATATATTTTTCTTGGCGTACTAAGCTGTGTACTACTTGAGAAAAAATTTAAAAAATTTATTAAAAAGTTTTTGCCGAGAAAAATTTTGACATAAAATGCCATATAAAATTATAATTTTTTGAGCTGAGATATAACTTGAATACTATGCTTTAAGTAATAATTTTATATATGAATGTAGGTCAAGAATTAGTATTGTATCAATGTAACTTAAATTTTATTTATTTAATTAATGCAACATTAACAATTTTTATAACTGTTTTCTTTGTATATAAACGAACAACTTTTTATGTAAATTTCATTCAAATAAAAGATATTAAACTTTTCTTTACAACTCAACAAATGTAAGATTAGTTTAAAACAAAAAAAAAAATAAATAGTTCTACAGAACAAGTGCCTTTAGAACTCAATAATTTATTGTAAAACTAGTGTTTACAATATTATCTATAGAACTAGTGTCTATAGAGATATATATAAATAAAAGAATTGCGCTGTAGAACAAGTGTCTATAGTCCAATTTCAGGTTTACTAGCTGTATTATAAAGCTACAAATTAACTACTTAAATAGAAATCTATAAGGATTTCTTCTAAATCTACGGTATCTGCTGTTGTTTGCTGCCACTACTACAACTACAAATCAATTATCTAAAGCGTTATACGGGGAGTTTAATTTAGTTTCAGCTATCATTTAAAAGAAAAATTTTTTTTTAAACATGTAACAACTTATCAAGGATCAGAATCTATTATATACAGATATTGAGAAGATGCTAACTAATTTCAAAAAAGATTCCTTAAGTAGAAAAACAAGGGAATATGCGTCAGCGAAACTTAAAAAACTATGGCAAAGAGCTGTAGAAAATGACACGAACATTCAAGCATTTAATGATGATGAACATGCATATTTTAAAACGGAAAGTTTCGCTAAGATGAAAATCCTCGTGGAACAGTTAAATGAATTAGAGAAAATTCTTTTCAATACAATAAAGCAAGAAGAAATGGCAGAATCACTTAAGGAAAGAAATGATCTTGTGAGTAGGCAAATCATTTCGATTACAATATTAAAAGGAAAAATTGTGCGAATTCAGGATAAAATTAAAACAGAGTTATCTACTACATATATTCAAGAAAATTTAAGAACATTGAGAGGAGCTTGGAATAAAATCAACGAAAAGCACATTGCAGTTGCAAGCAAGGGTGAACAGGCACATGAATACTTTACTGAAAGAATATTCGAAGAAATTCAAATAATTATTAACGAAGAGATAATAATAAATCTGCAAGAAAACCTGCAAGAAAAGAAGAACACAGAAGAGAATCCACCGAAATTAAATAGAAATAATAAAAAAACAAATTTGCAACTTCCGAAAATTGAATTACCAAAATTTTCAGGAAGTTACTTTAACTAGAGCACTTTTAGAGACCTGTTAATGGAATTAATAGAACAAAATAAAGATTTAGGAAAAGCTCAAAAATTTCACTATTTAAAAGCAAACTTAAACAACGAACCATTTGAATTGATCAAACATTTACCAGTTACTGCTGAAAATTATGACACAGCATGGAAAATTTTGGACAAACGTTACAATAATATAAGATTACTAGCTGCACATCAATTAAAAAATCTGCTGAATAACCCAACATATTGAAGGAGTCGGCAAAGGCAATAAGGAAATTACACGACGTTACAATTGAGAGTCTTCCAACTATTGAAAACTTACAAATTTCAGTAGAACACTGGGATCCACTATTAATACATTTACTTGTGGAGAAATTAGATAAAGAGTCTTATAGAACATATGAGCAATCATTAAATTCACCTCGAGAATTGCAGACATTAAACCATTTTTTCCGTTTTTGGAAAATCGATTCCCATTGGAATCATTAGAAGGGAAAGCTTCAACGGAGCAAAAATTAAGAACATATTATGGAAGTTCTATTAACCATTAATGTGCTGGGTGTCATCAGGACCACAAAATTTATCAGTGCGAAAAGTTCAAGGATTATAATGAACAACAAAAATTCGAATACTCATTACTCTTCTAATTCGACATATAGCAAAAAACTATATTAAACTCAGAGCCCTAATTGATATCCGTGTTCTCAGGCATCTTTGATAACAGAAAATAAAGACAACAGTTGCAGCTGAAAAAACATAAAACATATCCATCTATATCAGACGTAGGTACATTAAAATGTGGTATATCTCAATACATGATAGTAATCAATATACGTTCAAAATTTAAACCAAATACTTACATATACGAAAATGCGTTTGTGTTACCTAACTTAACGAATTATAACGAATAAATATTACATCTTATCAGTCCTGGAAACACATTAACGGCCTAACATTGCTCCTTACTTTTACCAATCTAAACCGATATATATTATACTCGGAGCGAGTGTTTATGGGCAGATTATTTTAAACCATGTAATTGAAGGAAAAAGAGGTACGCCAATCGCTCAAAAACAGAGTTCGGATACATTCTGACAGGAGAAATCATGCGAGAACAATCAAAGAATTCAATGAAGTGTCATGTTAGTTCAAAATTTTGGAAAAGCGAAGAGCTTAGCCCAGAAAAGGTGTCTCGTCAACTGAAAAAAATGAATGTGAGAAATTCTATCAGACAACACATCATCGTGCAAAAGGTGGAAGTTATACGGTTCGATTACCACTCAAGAAACAACCAAATAAATTAGATTTTAATAATTCCAAAGTATTTAACATGGCAATATTGTATTAAGTAGAACGCAAATTTAAATATGATTCATTACTCGAGAAAATGTATAAGGATTTCATGAATGAATATAGCAAGCTCGGTCATATGGTACTAGCAGAAAATGACGATCAGATTAAATACTACTTACCACATCATTCAGTATTAAAACACGACAGCTCAACCACCAAATTAAAAGTAGTTTTCGAAGCCTCCGCTAAACGAAGCACTACAAAAAGCTTAAATGATTGTATGATGCCCGGACCTAATTTACAACAAAACTTAGTAGAAATCTTATTAAGATAGCGAAAATATAAAATTGTTTTCACAGCTGATATTGAGAAAATGTATCGCCAAATAAAGGTAGATAGCAAAGATGAAGATTACAAAAGAATTCTTTAGCGAAATTCAACAAGAGAGGCAATTAAGGAGTATAAATTAACAACTGTTACATACGGAACTGCTGCAGCACCTTATCTAGCAATTAAAACATTACGTCAACTGGTTGCAGATGACGGCCACTTATTTTCGTTGACAGCTAAAGCAATTTTAAATGATACATATATGGATGATGTTGTGTCACGGGCAAATGATTATGAAACCGCTGTGAAAAAACCTACTCAACTTATACAATTTCTTAAAGGTGACAAGCTGAATCTCAGAAAATGCAGCACTAACCATCCTAATCTGTTAAGACGAATACCAGCAGGGCTAAGAGAATCTGCCAACAGTATCAATTTTGATGATGGTGAATCAATAAAAGCATTAGGACTTCGCTGGGTACCGACTTCCGACAAATTAAAATTCAATATTAACATTAAACCAGACCTAGAAATTATTGCTAAACGATGGATATTGTCTGAAGCTGCGCGAATCTTTGATCCAATATGATTACTTTCTCCTATAACCATTAAAATAAAATTATTGTTTCAAGAAACATGGTTAGAACAATCGGATTGGGATGATGCAGATTCTGATAAAGTATTAAAGAAATGGCAAAAGATTAAAAATTAAAAAAGATAAAGTATTAAAGGAATGGCAAAACATTAAAAAAAGATCTATTGAAAAACTCAACTTTCACGTTGAATTGATTATGAAAATTCGGTAGAAACTTGTTAATTACATGGATTTTCAGATGTGTTCGAAAAGGCGTACGGTGCAGTCGTATACCTATGAACATTGAAAGCAGATGGTCAAATTACAGTAAATCTGGTTACAGCAAGAAATAAGGTAGCACCCCTAAGATCACAATTATCATTGCCAAGATTGGAGTTATGTGGCGCCTTATTATTAGACTTATTATTATTGACTTACGATATCGACAACATAATGTTGCTTGGACAGATTCTACAATTGTCTTATCATGGCTATAAGGAGATCCACATCATTGGAAAACATTTGTTGGCAATAGAGTATCAGAAATACAATCGATATTAGAGGTTGGACATTGGCACCATGCCGGCTCACAAGCAAACCCAGCAGATTTAACATCACGAGGAATTTATCCATCAAAATTACAATATAATTCTTTGTGGTGGGAAGGTCCCACTTGGCTAAAATAAGAAATAATCAGACTCTCAAAAGCAGCAAATATAAACTAAAATCTCATCTGCCAACAATGTCAAGCAATCATTTATTGACATGCTATTATCAAAATATTCATCTTTAACAAAGCTACAAAGAATTTTTACTTATTGGAAACGTTTTATATCTAATCTCAAACTTAAGAAGGAAGATCGTAATAAGGAAAATTGAAGAACTATCGAAATAAAGACGGCAACAAAACATCTAGTGCAAACCACACAAATGCAATACTTTAAAGATGAAATCGAATATCTTTTAAATCATCGTCTAATGAAGAAAAATAGCAACTTATTAAAACTTAATCCATTTTTAGTTGAAAACAAGCTTCTTCGCGTCGGAGGAAGAATTACAGAATTTGAAACTAGCTACAACCGAAAACATCCATTTATCTTACCATACAAATCCATTTTAACCGATCTTACAATAAATTTGGCTAACAAACACACTTTACATGGGGGAAACTCAAAGACAAAGAATATATAAGACAAAATTATTGGATTTTAAACGACTTAAAGGTATTGGCTTTTAAACGGCAGTCAAAGGTCAAATTCATCGCTGTACAGTTTGTCATCGATTTAAAACATCAACGACAAGGAAACTAATGAGAAATTTACCGAAAAGCAGATTAACAACAGACCCTTCACTAATTGCTGTGTTAATTACGCTGGACCATTTACCTTAAGATAATCAGTTGGGCGTGGTACAACAACTTTTAAAGGTTATATTGCATTATTTATTTGCTTCAGTACAAAGGCTATTCCTATAGAAATGGTGAGTAGTCTAACTTCCATTGCGTTTCTAGCAGCTTTTAAACGCCTCATTAGTCGAAGAGGCCCTGTTTCAAATCTTTACAGCGACAACGGAACAAATTTCACAGGAGCTAATAAAATACTAACTAACATCTTTAACAAAAACCTATATCAAAATTAAATATATGATGCCTTATGTAATGAAGGACCTCAATGGTACTTCATACCGCCAAACTCACCGCATTTCGAAGGACTTTGGGAAGCAGGAGTAAAATCAACCAAATATCATTTAAAACGAATTATAATAGATCACGTGTTAACATATTAAGAGTTAAATACATTGATGACAAATATAGAGGCGTGCCTAAATTCTCGTTAACTCTGTCCGTTAAATAATGACCCAGAGAACTTCGAAGTACTAACTCCTGGCCATTTTTTAATTGGCGGACCACTCCTTTTAGTTCCAGAAAAAGACGTCTTAGATAACAAATTAAACTGTTTGAAAAAATGGTAGCTACTTGATCATATGCACTAAAACTTCTGGAGAAGATGGTCTAAAAAGTACATTTCCAGCTTACAATTCAGACCAAAGTGAACGCAACAGCAACCTAATCTCCAAAAGGGAAACATTGTTGTCATAAAAGAAGACAATCTTCCAGCAACAAGACGGGTAGAAAATGTCGAGAAGAATGAAAAACTAAGGAATATGCGTCAGCGAGACTTAAAAAACTACATGAACTATGGCAATGAGCTGTAGAAAATGACACGAACATTCAAGCATTTAATGATGATGAACATGCATATTTTAAAACGGGAAGTTTCGCTAAGATGAAAATTCTGGTGGAACAGATAAATAAATTAGAGAAAATTCTTTTCAATGCAAAAAAATAAGAAGAAATGGCAGAATCACTTAAGGAAAGAAATGATCTTGTGAGTAGGCAAATCATTTTGATTACAATATTAAAAGGAAAAATTGTGCGAATCTAGGATAAAATTAAAACAGAGTTATCTACTACATATATTCAAGAAAATTTAAGAACATTGAGAGAAGCTTGGAATAAAATCAACGAAAAGCACATTGCAGTTGCAAGCAAGGGTGAACAGGCACATGAATACTTTACTGAAAGAATATTCGAAGAAATTCAAATAAGTTACGAAGAGATAATAATAAATCTGCAAGAAAACCTGCAAGAAAAGAAGAACACAGAAGAGAATCCACCGAAATTAGATAGAAATCATAAAAAAACAAATTTGCAACTTCCGAAAATTGAGTTAGTCACTTTTAGAAACCTGTTTATGGAATTAATAGAACAAAATAAAGATTTAGGACAAGCTCAAAAATTTCACTATGTAAAAGCAAACTTAAACAACGAACCATTTGAATTGATCAAGCATTTACCAGTTACTGCAGAAAATTATGACACAGCATGGCAAATTTTGGACAAACGTTACAATAATATAAGATTACTAGCTGCACATCAATTAAAAAATCTGCTGAATAACCCAACATATTGAAGGAGTCGGCAAAGGCAATAAGGAAATTACACGACGTTACAATTGAGAGTCTTCCAACTATTGAAAATTTACAAATTTCAGTGGAACACTGGGATCCACAATTAATACATTTACTTGTGGAGAAATTAGATAAACAGTCTCATAGACTATATGAGCAATCATTAAATTCACCTCGAGAATTGCAGACATTAAACAATTTTATCCGTTTTTAGAAAATCGATTCCAAACATTGGAATCATTAGAAGGAAAAGCTTCAACGGAGCAAAAATTAAGAACATATTATGGAAGTTCTATTAACCATAAATGTGCTATGTGTCATCAGGACCACAAAATTTATCAGTGCGAAAAGTTCAAGGGTTATAATGAACAACAAAAATTCGAATACTTTACAAAACATAAGCTATGCAAAAACTGTTTAATGCCAGGACATTTTACTATAAACTGTAAACCTTCATTTACGTGCAGGATATGCAACAAGCGTCATCATACAAGCTTCCATAGAGATATAACTGCCAGTAACAAACCAAGGCTAGCAAAGGGAACAGAAATGGGAACTTTTAATTCTAATAAGACAAAATTTTAATTAAATGTATGAAACAGAATAATTAAATTTTAAAATTAAAAAAAAAGTAATGTGGAAAGAAAAAACTTATGCTTTTATTTATTTTTACAAAATCATTACGTTTGAATAGTGAACCAGAGCGTTTTCTTATTTTGAATTTTATTTAGTTTCATACAGCAACAGATATTTTTCTTTATTTTTTTAGTTAAGGGGTAACATATACCCCATTTTCATAAATGTAGATCTGTAAATTTTAAATAAATGAAAATGGATGACAAATTTCTGAAAGTTTTTCATAAATTTAAAAAAATCTAGTAAAAGTCATAATTAAAGAATTAAATTTATTGTAGTAGGTAAAAAAATTTTTGTAGTAAGAACTTTGTTTGCTGTAGGTCTTGTGACGTTGGAAATGTCGTAAAAAAAACTATAACTTGATACAATGTAAAATTTATAAATCCAAACGCACTGTGTCGAAAATGAAATGTCGACTTTAATAAATACTGGCTGTTGTTTTGAAAAAGCCCGCTATTTTAGGAAACAGAAGTCGGAAGTTAGATGTGCTTTTAGTTTTTGCAGTTCGTTTTTTGGGAACGGCATTAAAAGTATAACATTTTTATTTTTGTTTACTATATTTAAATTTTACCTTTGAGTACGTTTTTTTAAATCATGTCGGTCCGATTTCTTATTCCCAAAATACGGCGCCTTCTTGCAACCTACGCTATTGCATAGTCATATGTTGTTTTTGAAAATGCATATTTAGATATATTATTATGATCGATTGTTTTAGTATACCTTAGCGATAGGCACCAGATCCTCCGAATCTGGGTGAGTTTGAGCTGGTTACTAATGCGACGGTCGTCAATTATCAGTTTTGACTAAAACTAGATTTCCTATATGCAGTGGAGACTCTTGACCACAACAACTACATTAAAATATTATCGATCCAAAATTTCAAGTTTCTTAAACAGAAACCTTCTAAGCACACAAGGATGGAAAAGCACTAGCAAAATAAGTCTTAATAACCCTCATATCCTAAGGAGGTGACACATCCCACGAAATTTTTTTTTTTTTTAATTTTAATTGTACCTCAAAAGAGCAATATTGCTCGTTTAGAGTGTATTACATTAAATTACATAATCCTGTACTTATTATATAAACTACCTGAATCTAATTGCAGTTCAATGCAAAAAAGTAACTATAAAAAACAAAAAAAAATGACAAAATAATAAACAACTTTAATATTCGTTACAACAAAATTCATAACAAACAAAAGCAAAAAAATATATATAAAAAAAAATATTGAAAAAAAAAAGTAATAAAAGGTTATCTTTATAAAAGAGGCTAAAAGTAAACAAAAATATTACAAATTACAAATATTTATTTAATTAATTTTTCTAACTACATATTATATTTTTTTAATATCCCATTTTTTATTCTTTTTTTTTTTAAGATTTGGGTTGATGAGCTTTTGATGTTTGACGGTAAGCTATTATAAGCTTTGACAACAGTGTTGATTTTTGGTGTCAATCCCAACAACTTCAGAAGTTATACACATCATCATATGTGATGTTGAATAGAGCTGAGATTACACATATGATTAGAGCTGTGTTAGAAATTATATTATTTTGAAGAATACTGTGTATACCACTTGCAATAAGTATTTATAATCAACTAATTTACTAAGACTATAGGTTCTGTGAATCTCGTCAGTTGACGTTGTTCTGTTTAGTACATATAATATTAGTACATATTTTAACAATCATTTCGGGTATTGTTGTAAACGACGTAGATATCAGCGATACCATTTCTTCCAAAACTTTTGATGCAGGTGTTTCAAATATTGCCATCTGTTTAAACGGTGTGTATTTAAATCTAACAATGAACGTTGTTGTGGTGTTCATGAATATCATCTAATTTCCCTAAAAAAATTTATGTCCGACAGTATTTAATACTCATTATTGATAATAAATATCAATAATGAATGCAATTTTATCTCTTTTTTAAAGTTTTGCAAATATCTTGTTTCGTTGATTTACATGGCTGCTCCGTAGAAATCTAAGTTAAAGAGCACAAATAGCACAGATAACTGATTTATATCTGAGTGGTTGGGGGCTGCAGATTCTACTTGGGATCCAGAAAAAATGCTTCAGCTTGATTATACTTCAGCTCCTGTTCAGTCCAACTCTACCTAGGGCTGGACATTCACAGAAAAAGTGATAGAAAATCTGCACAATACCTTCTCCTTTGCAACTTCTATACTATATATTGTAAGGGCTTATTCTAACTGCAGTAGTGACCCGTTATTAACGCTACGGCTCCAGCTGTATTTACACGAGTGTAGTTCTTTCCATTTTTCCTAAAAGTGGACCACATGTTTCTTTGTGTTTTGCAGTTACTTATACTATTCCACCTAGATTTAACAATTGTTAGAAAGTTTCACGTAATAATATTGATTCACTATTGTTTTCTAAGCAACGATTTCATTTGTTGGTATAAAAGCCTCTCGTTTATCAGGTCATCCGTTGATCTTTTTTATTTAAAGACGTACTTTTTATTTAAAGACGTATTTATGAGAACGTCAAACCACTACTCTTGATTGCTGTGGAGACTCTTGACCACAACAACTACATTAAAATATTATCGATCCAAAATTTCAAGTTTCTTAAACAGAAACCTTCTAAGCACACAAGGATGGAAAAGCACTAGCAAAATAAGTCTTAATAACCCTCATATCCTAAGGAGGTGACACATCCCACGAAATTTTTTTTTTTTTAATTTTAATTGTACCTCAAAAGAGCAATATTGCTCGTTTAGAGTGTATTACATTAAATTACATAATCCTGTACTTATTATATAAACTACCTGAATCTAATTGCAGTTCAATGCAAAAAAGTAACTATAAAAAACAAAAAAAATTGACAAAATAATAAACAACTTTAATATTCGTTACAACAAAATTCATAACAAACAAAAGCAAAAAAATATATATAAAAAAAAATATTGAAAAAAAAAAGTAATAAAAGGTTATCTTTATAAAAGAGGCTAAAAGTAAACAAAAATATTACAAATTACAAATATTTATTTAATTAATTTTTCTAACTACATATTATATTTTTTTAATATCCCATTTTTTATTCTTTTTTTTTTTAAGATTTGGGTTGATGAGCTTTTGATGTTTGACGGTAAGCTATTATAAGCTTTGACAACAGTGTTGATTTTTGGTGTCAATCCCAACAACTTCAGAAGTTATACACATCATCATATGTGATGTTGAATAGAGCTGAGATTACACATATGATTAGAGCTGTGTTAGAAATTATATTATTTTGAAGAATACTGTGTATACCACTTGCAATAAGTATTTATAATCAACTAATTTACTAAGACTGTGGTTCTGGTTCTGTGAATCTCGTCAGTTGACGTTGTTCTGTTTAGTACATATAATTTGTTTATAGATAGGTATAGGAATAGGTATTCATTCTCCAATGTGCTTGAAAAGTCCTGAAATTCATCTGCTTTTACCTAATAAATTATTTATGTTGTTATCCCATTTTCAATGTTCATCAACAATTATACCTAAATATTTATAATTCAGCACTTTTTCTATAACATCATTCTCATAATAAATTGTTATGTTGGTGTTTTTTGATTTCATTAACATATATTTCGTTTTGCTGGCATTCCAGTTAATTTGTGTAGGCTTTACTTTGTTCAGATCTTCTGTTATGTTTTTTCCAAAGCTGCAAATGTATCGTTTCTAAAAACAATGATAATATCGTCTGCGTACATGAAAACTTTTCGATGTAATTTCAACACCGTATTATTCCGTTCACCTCTTTTATTACATATTTTATTATTACCGTTCACCTCTTTTATTACATTCCATATTTTTCTTGGATTGTTTTCGCTTTCATTACATTTTCGTTGATCATATTAACTGCAATTTTTTCTTTTTAGCAAAGTACATTTATTTTGCCAAAATTTATATTTCTCTCTAATATAATTTCTTTCATTAAAAATATTATATATACATATTTTATGCCAATATTGTTTTTTTTTAATTAACTGTATGCACTCCTGATCTATCCAAGGTAGTAATTCTGCTAATTATAAATTTTTTTTCTACTGTTGACATTACCACACAGTTTTGTAAAGTGTTTACTATATTGTTACAAATTTCAACGACATCACCAGTTGTTACGAGTATATCAATGTGACAATTCATTAAATGATTTTTCAAGACATTGAAGTTTGTTATTTTTTTTATACATATGGATTTTTTTATTTAGAAATTGATCAATGCTACCAAATATTTTAAGAAATAAAGTTTTATGATCTGATCGATTTGTATTCATATATGTAATATTAATTTTTGTGCACACTTTGTTTATTTTTTAGAACATCATCTAAACAGGACTTTAAGATTGGTTTAGTTATTGAGTCATAACAAATATAAAAGCCATTGGATTCTACAATAGTTAAGTAATCATTAACATTCATGTCATTAATATTTTTATACCCGTACGATAAGGATGGGGTATATTAAAATTGTTCCTCCGTTTGTAACACCTCAAAATAAGCTAGCTAGATATACCTGCAAAGGTATGGATCGCATCAGAATCAAATTTTAAGTCGATTAAGCTTTGTCCGTCCGTCTGTCCGCCAGCAAGATAACTCAAAAACTAAGAAAGCTAGAGTCTTGAAATTAATACAAAATATTCTTACAACAATTTGTATGTTTCCTTTTTTTTAGTTGAGATCCGACCAAAACTTCGGGTAGTTTTCGAACACCTTACTTTTAGATCCCCGCATTTTGTTTGAAATAGAGCCATGAAATTTTAACTGCTGATAGATATCATAAAAATATTAATTTTATTATTTACAACTTTTTTCTGTAGACCCACCTGTTACAGATTTCCAGCTCTTCAAAGCTCTGTATTTAAATTGTTATAACACAAGTTGTTTATGCAACAAAAAAATGTTTAATTTTAACAATATCAAATAAGCGCTAATTTCACTTACTTAGAATATAATTTACTATAACTCTTTTATGCTATGTAATCAAATTTTAGGTAAGCACAGTATTCGGGTTATATCTCAGCTCAAAGACAAAAGCATGAAAAATATGAAAATTTTTCGGGTATATAAAATTTTGACAATTTGAAGAAAAACTTTATAGATAGAAATTTTTTTTCAACCAAAAATATTAAATTTTGTAAACAATTAATCGTTTTGAAATAAAATTAAATTCTAAAAATGTAAATAAATAATTTTATTGTAAAAAAAAACCGAATTTCAAAATAGTTTTTGAAAGATATGAGAAAAATTAAAATTTTTTTACCTTGGTAAAAAAATATCGGGGAAAAAACAAATTTTTTCTCGGTTTGTGTCTTGGACTATATATTTTTCTTGGCGTACTAAGCTGTGTACTACTTGAGAAAAAATTTAAAAAATTTATTAAAAAGTTTTTGCCGAGAAAAATTTTGACATAAAATGCCATATAAAATTATATTTTTTTGAGCTGAGATATAACTTGAATACTATGCTTTAAGTAATAATTTTATATATGAATGTAGGTCAAGAATTAGTATTGTATCAATGTAACTTAAATTTTATTTATTTAATTAATGCAACATTAACAATTTTTATAACTGTTTTCTTTGTATATAAACGAACAACTTTTTATGTAAATTTCATTCAAATAAAAGATATTAAACTTTTCTTTACAACTCAACAAATGTAAGATTAGTTTAAAACAAAAAAAAAAAAAAAATAGTTCTACAGAACAAGTGCCTTTAGAACTCAATAATTTATTGTAAAACTAGTGTTTACAATATTATCTATAGAACTAGTGTCTATAGAGATATATATAAATAAAAGAATTGCGCTGTAGAACAAGTGTCTATAGTCCAATTTCAGGTTTACTAGCTGTATTATAAAGCTACAAATTAACTACTTAAATAGAAATCTATAAGGATTTCTTCTAAATCTACGGTATCTGCTGTTGTTTGCTGCCACTACTACAACTACAAATCAATTATCTAAAGCGTTATACGGGGAGTTTAATTTAGTTTCAGCTATCATTTAAAAGAAAAAATTTTTTTTAAACATGTAACAACTTATCAAGGATCAGAATCTATTATATACAGATATTGAGAAGATGCTAACTAATTTCAAAAAAGATTCCTTAAGTAGAAAAACAAGGGAATATGCGTCAGCGAAACTTAAAAAACTATGGCAAAGAGCTGTAGAAAATGACACGAACATTCAAGCATTTAATGATGATGAACATGCATATTTTAAAACGGAAAGTTTCGCTAAGATGAAAATCCTCGTGGAACAGTTAAATGAATTAGAGAAAATTCTTTTCAATACAATAAAGCAAGAAGAAATGGCAGAATCACTTAAGGAAAGAAATGATCTTGTGAGTAGGCAAATCATTTCGATTACAATATTAAAAGGAAAAATTGTGCGAATTCAGGATAAAATTAAAACAGAGTTATCTACTACATATATTCAAGAAAATTTAAGAACATTGAGAGGAGCTTGGAATAAAATCAACGAAAAGCACATTGCAGTTGCAAGCAAGGGTGAACAGGCACATGAATACTTTACTGAAAGAATATTCGAAGAAATTCAAATAATTATTAACGAAGAGATAATAATAAATCTGCAAGAAAACCTGCAAGAAAAGAAGAACACAGAAGAGAATCCACCGAAATTAAATAGAAATAATAAAAAAACAAATTTGCAACTTCCGAAAATTGAATTACCAAAATTTTCAGGAAGTTACTTTAACTAGAGCACTTTTAGAGACCTGTTAATGGAATTAATAGAACAAAATAAAGATTTAGGAAAAGCTCAAAAATTTCACTATTTAAAAGCAAACTTAAACAACGAACCATTTGAATTGATCAAACATTTACCAGTTACTGCTGAAAATTATGACACAGCATGGAAAATTTTGGACAAACGTTACAATAATATAAGATTACTAGCTGCACA
>OX352772.1:254235049-254238004 GCA_947095535.1 Poecilobothrus nobilitatus | reverse complement strand
TATGGAAGTCAAATGGATATGCAGGGAGGAAAAAGATGGAGGATAAAGAGAATCATTTAGCAAAGGTCACTAAGGTAACCAAACATGCTGTAGCAACATCTAGCGTGTGCAAAAGAATGAGAGAGCCAGATAATAGCCCAAGATGTCGCATGTACACACCCTCTAGCTTCTACAAAAGGCAAAGAAGGAGATGATGTTGAGTGGACTGTTGTCGGCAGAAAGGAGCAACGCCAATATAGGGAACAGACAGCACGCCTGGTAAAAGAGAGTCGGCGAGCAGCCAAAGGAGTCGGAAAAAGAGCGGAAGCACTTTTGGAAAGAAGGCAAAAAAGGGAAAAAAAGTTAGCAAGACCAAAGGTGAAGGTATTATAATCAAACCAGCGGAAGGGAAAACGTACGCCGAAATCTTGAAGAAGATAAAGGGAGGCATCGATCCGCGGACTAACAGTCTTCAAAGAAATAAGCAGAACGCAGGAAGGAGATGTTTCTTGTGGAAATGAGCAAAGGATCCGCAGACAACGTGTAATTTAGTGAAGAACTGAAAAAGATCTTGGGGGAAATGGCTGGGTTTAAAAGTTTAACGCCCAAAGCAACGCTCGAGATCCGGGACCTGGATAGCCTAACAACCCCGGAAGAAGTGCGAAGCGCTTTAGACAGAGTTCTGAATAAAAAAATGCAATGCAGACTGTCGCTTTCAAAACCTAACAGGAGAGAGCAAATCTTAGGCGTAGTGGAGATGTAGGAGAAAGACGCTCGAGAGATATTAAAAGCGGGTAAAATTACAGTGGGATTAATAAGATGCAGGATCAGACTAAGAGCGGAAGTTTCAAGGTGTTATAGATGTCTAACTTTCGGTCATATAAAAAGTAGATGCAAGGACATTGATCGGAAAGATTTGTGCTATAAGTTCGGACAAAAAGGGCATATCGTGAAAAATTGTGTACTTGGGGCCTGTGTGTGTTCTTTGCGAAGAGAAGAAAGTGCAAGCGATTGACCATGTCTCGGGTTCGGGTACGTGTAAGGTCCTCCGTGAGGCACTTGAGAAGGTCAAAAGGCGTTTCAATGACTAGGCTCACTCAAGGAAATATGCATAGGAGTGTGGTGGCAGACGATCTCTTAACTCAGAATGTTCAGGAGAGAAAAACCGACCCTAGTAATAATAAGTGAACAGAATAGGAATAGAGACACCCCGAACTGGTTTTCTGATGCAACAAATTGGGCGGCGATCTTGGTAGTAAAGCCCAAACAATATTAAAATCGAAAGCCATGGCAACGATGAAGGTTTTGTTTGGATCTGCAGGCTCACAATCATGCAGGCTCACATAATGAAGCTGCAGGCTCACAATTATTAGCTGCTACTTCACACCAAACCAAACAACGCAGCAATACAAAATGAAAATTGAAAAATTAGAAGACGTAATAGCGGAAATAAGGGGGAACACAGTAGTGGTTGGAGATTTCAATGCTAAAGCCGTAGAATGGGGAGAGCCACATACCAACAGCAGAGGGAAGCAAATAATGGACATGGCAGCCAGACAAAATCTGATAGTGTAAATAAAGGGGCAACATCTACATTTCGACGTCCGGGGTACACGAAACGATACCAAATATAACACTAGCATCAGTTGACCTCTTGAATGGCATCCGGAAATGGGAAGTATTCGAATACTATACTGGTAGCGATCACTAATACATATCACTCGAGTTACATGCTTCTCCGACAGAGAGATTGAGAAGTTGAGACCTAAATGTTAGATGGAATGTGGAAAATCTTGATCGCAATAAAATGAGGTCGACTTTGAGTAATAGTCTTGAAAGAGTAAAGCAGTTCTCGCAAAATTTAGAGGGTAAAGCAAAAGCACAAGCGGTGGTTAACTCAGTGATGAAGAGCATTGCACGGGCCTGCGAAGTATCTATGCCACGACAAAAATGGAGAGAAAATAAGCGCCCTGTATACTGGTGGACGGATGAAATAGCAGAAATAAGAAGGAAATGCTTGCACGTCGGGTGGCACAGCGGATCAGAAACAAACTATAGGCAGCGATTGCATCGATGGAGCACAAGATAGTAAGAAAACAACTCCGAATTGCCATAAAGAAAAGCAAAATCAAAAAATGGAGAGAATTATGCGAAGAGGTGAATACCGAGCCGTGGGGTTTGGGGTGCAAAATCGCAATGAAGAAATTGAATGCTCCAGCAGCTGATAGTGCAATGACAGCAGAAAAAATGGAATTCATTGTAGATGCACTTTTCCCCACACATCCAATAAGAAATGAGATATATTCAGGGTATATAAATCAGGAAATACCAGAATCCACTCTAGGGGAGCTAGAAGCAGCAGCGAGGTCTCTGAGGAACAAGAAAGCACTTGGACCTGACGGGATTCCTAACGAAGCCATAAAAGCAGTCGATGTTTGCCCGGAGACAATGCTAAACATGTACAATACCTGTTTAAAAGAAGAAACATGTACAGACCACTATGTACGCTTGACACACCACTATGTATGCCTGTTTACGGACCACTATGTATGCTTGACAAAGCTAGGAAGCTTCTCAAGAAATTATTAAAAGCTCGATTGGGTATGTCCATAAGAGCTGCAGGTGATCTGGCAGATAAGCAGTTTGGATTTAGGCCGAGGAAATCAATGCTAAATGCTATTCAAACGGTGACGAACATTGCAGAAGCAGCCGAAAGGGGAAACAACTATTCCAAGAAAATGGTTTTTCTTGTTACACTGGGCGTTAAAAATGCTTTTAACTCAGCGAGGTGGAATGATATGATAGAGGCATTGCAAAATGTATTCCACATAACCACTTATCTGCAAAGAATCTTAGAAGATTACCTTAATGAACGAAGCTTAGTATACAACACTGAAAGCGGAACCAGAAGGAAACAAATCACCGTAGGTGCTGCCCAAGGGTCCATCTTAGGACCAGACTTGTGGAACGTCCTTT
>OX352772.1:254197549-254215049 GCA_947095535.1 Poecilobothrus nobilitatus | reverse complement strand
GTAACTCAAAAGCTTGGCATGAGAGGTGGTGTCGCCCCCATGGATGCTGCTTCCACGGAGAGAATAGTCCACGGACTGTTCCCTGCGCACCTGGTGCGGATGAGAGGAGTGCGGACTCCCGAGGCGAGATTGTCTACTTCTCCATGGAGGAGCTGGAAACCGCCGTCTGCTCTATCAAGCCAAGGAGAGCACCCGCGCCGGATGGATTACCGGGGGAAATATGGAAGCTAGTGTTACGGACTGGGCCTGAGCTCTTGCTGAATATGTATAATGCGTGTCTTTCAGCGGGAGTCTTTCCTACCTGCTGGAAGACAGCACGCCTTGTGCTGATCGGCCAGGGGAAGGGTGACCCGGAGCTTCCATCTTTCCACCGGCCGCTGTGCATGCTGGATACGGCGGGGAAGATCTTGGAGAAGCTGCTTAGGGCGAGGCTGCATTCGCTATGGATGACGCAGGGCGGCTTTCTCCGCGGCAGTACGGCTTCAGGTCCGGTAGGTCAACGGTGGATGCCATTGCCGAGGTGATGAACGCCGTAAAGCGGGCGGAGAGTTACAACCATTTCTCACGTCGACTGGTCCTCTTGGTGACGCTCGAGTGAGAATGCTTTTAACTCTCTTAGATGGGTGGACGTCATCAGAGCACTGGACGACGACTTCCGGGTGCCGGAATACCTCCTCCAGATGATGGATGATTACCTGGCCGAGCGGACTCTGATGTACGATACTTCGGAAGGGGCAAGGAGCATGGTGGTTACTGCAGGGGCGCCGCAGGGGTCTGTCCTCGGACCAGATCTCCTCTGGAACGCTGCCTATGACGGTTTGCTGCGTTTGGACATGCCCGACGAGACAATTTTCGTTGGGTATGCCGACGACGTGGTACTGCTTGTTGAGGCAAGGAGCGTCAAGCTGGCGCAGCTCAAGCTCAACCAAGCCATGCGGCGCATCGGTGCATGGATGGCAGAGCAAGGGCTCTCTCTGGCTCTAAGCAAAACGGAGATCGTGGTCCTCACAAGGAGGAGGATAGCCACTGTTCTTCCGCTGCAGGTTGGGGAGGTGATAGTCATGTCCAAACCGGCGGTAAAATACCTCGGAGTGCTAGTGGAGTGTAGCCTCAGGTTCTTCGAGCAGATTCGGGCGACGTTGGATAAGGCGGCAGCGGCCGTAACATCCCTGAGCCTGCTGATGGCCAACGTGGGAGGACGCATGGCCGGGAAGAGGAGGCTCCTTATGTCATCAGTCTAGCCAGTCTTGCTGTACGGATCCGAAGTGTGGGCACATGCATTAGCCAAGGGAATCTACAGGAAGAGGCTGGGCCAGGTACAAAGGAGAGCAGCCCTGAGGGTGGCGTCTGCCTACAGGACATTCTCTGAGCCGGCTTCCCTGGTGATTGCTGGGACTACACCGATTGCGCTAATGGCACAGGAGCGGCATTCGGTGTACAACAGGCGCGGGGAAGGTGACCTATCAGTAATCAAGACAGAAGAGAGGTCGCGCACTTTGGCAAGGTGGCAGGCTCAATGGGATCAGAAGCCCGATGGACGAGGACGTTGATAGCAGCGATCAGGCCTTGGACGGAGCGACGACACGGGGAGGTGGACTATTACCTCACGCAGTTTCTTTCTGGGCACGGCTACTTCAGATCCCACCTGAACAGAATGGGAAGGGTGGGCTCGGCGGAGTGTCCGTTCTGCCCAGGTGTGCAGGATGACGCTGAGCACACCTTTTTCATATGTGAAAGGTGGGTTCTGGAGAGGACGGAGCTGGAGCGAGAGGTGGGAGTCCATTTCTCAACCGATGTCGCTGTGAAAGCAATTATGGCTGGGGAGGTAGCTCGGAACCGTGTTTCACATTACGTGCAGCAGCTTCTACGCTCTAAGAAGCTAGACCTGGACAAGGCAGAGGCAGTAGCTGTCTAGTGTGAAGGACCTGGCCTGAAGTAATGTGATAAACCGTTCCGGGCCAGCGTTCAGGCGGAACGCAAGGAGGTCGGTTTAGTGGGTATACGATAAATGAATAACTATTTAACGCAGTCCCACACACACCGGGAAGAGAGAAATTTCCGGTACGGTCTATGATTATTATTATTATTATTATTATTATTATTATTATCATTATTATTATTATCTTTATTATTATTATTATTATTTTTATTATTATTATTATTTTTAATATTATGATCATTATTATTATTTTTATTATTATTATTATTATTATTAATATTATTATTATTATTATTATTATTATTATTATTATTATTATTATTATTATTATTATTATTATTATTATTATTATTATTATTGTTATTATTATTATTATTATTATTATTATTATTATTATTATTATTATTATTATTATTATTATTATTATTATTGTTATTATTATTATTATTATTATTATCATTATTATTATTATTATTATTATTATTATTATAATTATTATTATTATTATCATTATTATTATTATTATTATTATTTTTATTATTATTATTATTAATATTATGATTATTATTATTATAATTATTATTATTATTATTTTTATTATTATTATTATTATTTTTATTTTTATTATTATTATCATTATTATTTTTATTATTATTATTTTTATTATTATTATTATTTTTATTATTATTATTATTATTTTTATTATTTTTATTATTATTATTATTATTAATATAATTATTATTATTATTATATATATTATTATTTATTATTATTATTATTAATATTGTGATTTTTATTATTATTATTATTATTATTATTATTATTATTATTAATATTATTATTATTATTATTAATATTATTATTTTTGTTATTATTATTATTAATATTATGATTATTATAATTATTATGATTATTATTATTTTTTTTATTATTATTATTATTAATATTATGATTATTATTATTATTATTATTATTATTATGATTATTATTATTATTATTTTTATTATTATTATTATTATTATTTTTATTTTTTTTATTATTATTATTATATTATTATTTTTATTATTATTATCATTTTTATAATTATTTTTATTATTATTATCATTATTATTATTATTATTATTATTATTATTATTATTATTATTATTATTATTTTTATAATTATTATTTATATTATTATTATTATTATTATTTATTTAAATATTTAACTGACTCATGCTTAACTACACGTTACGAAGTATAAATTTAAAAACTAATAAAGTATTAACACGTATTAAGTAACAAGAATTAATTACAAAACTATTAAAAATAAATCAAAAAATTCAAATTTATATTAATAATATTAAATTAAACTTTAAATAATTAACAATCTTTAACAAAATGTAACACACAATTTTAATAAAAAAAAGAGAAGAAAAATTAAAAAAAAACAATAAAAATTAATTAAAATGAGTAAAAAGCTAAAGTTACTCCTTAAACTTCAATGATGCAAATAAAGTTTCCTCTTTAAGTAAATTTATAAAGTTCAAAATTAATAGTTTGTTTATACTTATTAGATAAGGACATCATTCTATTTAGAGGTTCGTATTTTCCATAGTTGGCTCTATGAAATTGAACATAAAATATGTTATGTGATCTTAATCTTGAAACATGACAAAAGTCAATTCTATCAAGTAACTCAGAAGATACAATATTACCTTTTACCAATTCTGTTAAGAATATTATATCGCCAACATCACGACGTTTTTCAAGAGTAGTGTTCAGTCGCCCTGCACCTAAAAGAGAAAACCAAAGAACACATCACAAAGAATCGTCATTCACAAAATAAAAATACTTATCTGAAATCATCTGGGATCCATATCATAGAACATTCAACATCCATAGAATCAACCATTAACACCTAAAAATAATTCAATTATTATTTATTTATTAGATTTTTACTTACCAATAAGAATCCAAAATTTTATTCACTCTTTTTTTGTATTTACAATTTGTTAAATGTTAAATATTCCACATCTTATATTGTTACTGCTGTATTTAATTTTTAATTAGCAATAATGAGCGAAATTGTTTTTCTCTTTTTTTCTAAAAGAAATCATTATTATTGTTTCATAATTGCAACACATAGTATAATAGTTAAGTACTTTTATTATTAGCTCTATTCATCACCAGATGTCATCGTGATATGATAAGATATTAATTTAATTTATATTTAATCATCGCTTTTGGATAGATTTCTTATGTACTATAATCATATGTCTCTTATGTAATGTGGAGTATAATTCGTTTAATATATAATAAAAATGCAATTTGTTACTGCTAAGGTTAAAGAACTATATTACATAAGGAACTATATGATAATAATGGTAATAACCTTTTTTTGCAGTTAGAATAAATTTAATATATTATATTTTCTAATTTTTGAATTAATCGCTACCGGAGTCACCGAAAAGGAAACATTTTGAAAGTTAATTAATGTTAAAATTACTAATATTTTTGAATTAAGAATAAATAAATAAATTAAAGATAATTAGGATTTATTTGAATTTGATATAGTGAATAACAGATATAAGTTCTTAATAAAATTGTTAATTAGAAAAAAAATTGGGTTTTTCTTTATATATATGTCCACAAACATTTTTTAATCTTTGCAAAAACATTTTGGTCCTTCGAGCCGGATATTAAAAAAAATAATAATATTGTGACTATATTAGCTTTTTTAGATACATAAAAGTGGAAGTGTGAATAAAAACTTAAAAACTATCTTGTGTGCGTTTTTTGATACAATTAAGAACAGTGACAAACTAAAATTCCAATAACTAATTGATCATAATTAGTAAGAAAAAAAAAGGGTTTTTTAGTTCTTTCATTTAAAATTGTAATTTCGGTAAAACGCGCGGTTCCGGTATCAAGATATCGAGAGAAGGCAACAGGGAGGATTCTGCAAGCAAAGTAAGTCCGTTCCAATTTTTTTTATTAATTACTAATAAACCACATCTTCAAAAAAAAAAAAAATTCACACTCACACTCATTGATTCAACTGATTCAAAGTGAATTAGTAACATATAAATATTGCAGTATTCACAATCTGAAACTGGAAAGCAATTACTAGAAGATGAATACCTACAGCAAGACATATATGGGACTTTGAGCGCCATATACTATCATATATGAGCAGGCGTCAGAAAAGATGCATGCAGTTGAGGGTCCGCTTTTCGACCCGTCCAGTGAACAGAAACCGATGGTCCAGACCAATATCAATCTGCCGAAAATAACTTTAGAGAAGTTCAACGGGAATTATTTAGAGTGGCCTTCATTCCACGACTTATTTAAATCTCTAATTCACGACAACGCCAGTCTGACTTGTGCCCAGAAGTTACACTATTTAAGATCCAGCACAGCTGCTCAGACATTTCCAGGTCACGGACAACAACTACATCTCGACGTGGGATACGTTAAGACACCGATATGATAACAAGCGGCTTTTGTCTTAATATGATAATACGATATGATAACAAACGACTTAAAGAAATTATTTTCCCGGAAGGACATCCAACATGAAAAAGCTCACGAGATACGAGGATTGCTGGATACAACCAACGAATGTTTGCTGGCAATCCAGAATTTAGGAATCAATGTAGAAAGCTGGGAACCGATTATAACGTTCATAACCGTGCAGAAGCTGCCGTATGGCACCCATCAACTCTGGGAGCAAAATATGAGCAGAGATAAGGACCTACCATCGTTGCAAGCCTTAAAAACGTTTTTGGAAAATCGTTTTCGAGCTTTGGAAGCAGTTTCTGCGAGAGAACAAATATGTACCACCCAGGGTAAGCCAAGGCCCAACGTTCATGCGTTCCATAATGCCACCCGATCAACATGTCTGTTGTGCGGAGGTCAACATCAGTTAAGAAAGTATCCAAACTTTCTGAGCCTGAATAGCAACGCTAGATTATAAATCGTCAAGAGTAAAAAAATATGTATAAATTGTCTAAATGAAGGGCACAGATTTGCCAATTGTCCGAGTCAGGGGTTGTCGCCTGTTGGGTTGTCGCATCTCGTGTCAAATGCAATAAAGAATGATGTGGTTTCTTACAAATCATACATCTTGATTTGTAAGAAATCACATCATTCTTTATTGCATTTGACACGAGATGCGACAACCCAACAGGTCCAGCTTTCGGCACAGACTTCTTCATCATATCAAGCAAGTGAAAATCGTCAGCTGTCGGCACAGACTCCTGTGTTCAACTCAAGTCGAGATGTGCATACCCACGTAACGCATCACAAGAAGCAAACAACCACATTTTTAGCAACCGCACTGGTTAAACTGGTTGCACCATCAGCCCAAAATTGAATTGCCTGCGCCCTCATTGACCCTGGTTCACAAGTATCCTTCATCACAGAAGAGATGGCACAACAATTACACTTACCTAAAGAAAAAATCGACCTGTGGATTCATGGAATCGGAGGGAAGAAAATTGAAAACTCAAGGGCACAGGCGAATTTTACATTACAATCAGTCTCAGACTCATACCAGACAACTGTTGTGGGTTTGCTGGTGAAAAAGATCACTAACACATTACCAGATAAAGAAATTACACAACCCGATTTAGACGGCATACGTGGAGAAGTGGCAGATCCAGAATATTACAAGCCATCAAAAATTGATATATTGCTTGGGGCCGATTGCTACTCTCACATAATGCTAGAAGGCTTGCAACATAGAGCCAACGGCAATCTACTAGCGCAAAAAACTATATTTGGGTGGATCCTATGCGGCAACGATAACACAACTGCAACATGCATAAGGTCCATTCAGAATTTTCACATCAACACGTCATTGGAAAATCTACTTAGAAAATTCTGGGAAACGAAATCCATACAAACCGAAATGAAGTTCCAAACAGAAGAGAACAATGGTGTGAAACCATTTATGACAAGACCACTGTTAGAGATCTATCAGGAAGATATCGAGTATCGTTGCCTTTTTGGGAGGCTACCTCAACACATTTTCCAGGAGCTTCTCGTAACATTGCTTTACAACGCTTATATCAATTAGAACGTCGATTCAAAAGAAACGATACACTCAAAACGAAATATAAGAAAGTGGTCAACGAATATCTACAATTAGGGCAGATGGTAGAAGCTAGCAGTGAAGAATGTATTCATAACACAAAAAATAAGCTATACACCCATTCTACATGCTACCTACCCCATCACGGGGTCATTAAAGAGTCCAGCACCACAACAAAATTAAGGGTCGTTTTTGACGCTTCAAAAACCACAACTAGTGGAATTTCTCTTAATGAAATGCTGCTAAAGGGTCCTGTTGTGCAAAATGATTCGGTACAATTATTCATTCGTTGGCGCAAACATAAAATAGTTTTCACAGCTGACGTGGAAAAAATGAACCGGCAAGTATTAGTTCAGGATTCCCATGCTGAGTACCAAAGGATATTATGACGAGATAACGAAGACAAGCCTGTGAAAGACTACAAGTTTCTAACCGTGACATTCGGCACGAAAAGTGCACCGTATTTGGCAACCCGAACGTTACAACAATTAGCCAAGGATGAAGAACAGAATTATCCCCACGCATCCAAGGTGGCGCTCTCAGATTTCTATGTGGATGATCTGTTGTCGGAAGCAGATAACGTAGTAGCGGCACTACAAATCAACACCGAAATTCGATCCGTTAGGTTGGTTGACTCCAGTAATCATAATTGGAACAACCATTATGCAAAAATTGTGGTTAGAGGGGCTCAACTGGGATGATAGCATAAGTACCGAATTAAAACAACTATGGCTCAATTATTCTACCGGTTTAAAGGATATCACCAAAATACAATTTCCAAGATGGATCCAATATTCACCCCAAAATATAGGCGTGGAGCTTCATGTTTTCGCAGACACCTCAATAAAAGCCTACACAGCAGTTGTATATGTGTTATTGATTCTGTAGGTACACGAAAAATTAATTTGATTGTGGCAAAAAGTAAAGTCGCTCCAATAAAAACTTTTTCTTTACCGCGACTGGAATTATGTACTACCAGCCTGTCGGCCGAGCTAATTCAACTATTGAAAAAATCATTATCCTTGGATCAAGAGATCTCAATTTTTGGTTGGAATGACTCGGAAATCGTGTTAGCCTGGTTAAGAGATCACCCTAGCAGATGGACTACATTTGTTACCAACCGCGTTTCGCACGTTCATGATGTTTTGGAAATAATGTTTGGGCACATGTGCCTACAAAACAAAATCCTGCCGTTTGGGCAACAAGAGGAATGCATCCTGCAGAATTAGCAAATTACAAGCTTTGGTGGAACAAATTAGTGGAATTAGCAAATTACAAGCTTTGATTGGTTAACAATACATCAGTATTCTGGCCACGCCATAAGCGGATTTCCACCGAATTACAAAAAAGAAAGGTTTTAATTTGTCATATGAATACAGAGAAAGATGTTGATCCATTTGAATTCTGTTTTTCATCCCTAACAAAACTTTTACGAGTCGTAGCGCATTGTTATCGGTTCATAAATAACTCCAAGTCAAACCTAAATAAAGTGAAAGGATATCTAAGAGCTCAGGAAAAAAACGTGCAATGCAAATTTTAATAAAAAGATCACAACAGAAAAGTTTTTGCCGAAGAAATTCAATCATTAAAGGACGACAAAATAATGTCGCAGAAAAATAGTCTAATTAAGTTAAATCCATTTCTTGTTCAAAACAAATTATTAAGAGTAGGAGCTCGACTGACTAATGCTACTGAACTACATCAAAATGAAAAATTCCAGATAATCTTGAAAGATCGAGATTATTTCACAACATTATCAATTGACAAAATTCACAAAGAATAACTACGTGGTGGCGCTCAACTTATGTTATCTCTTATTAGAAAAAAATATTGGATTATCAACGCCAGAAATGCAATTAGATAGCATATTCAAAAATGTCTCATTTGTTTCAAGCAAAAAGCTGAAACACGCCAGCAGCTAATGGGTAATTTGCCCAACGTGCGCGTACAAATATCAAGACCGTTTTCAAATTCAGGTTTGGACTATTGTGGTCCTTTTGAAATAAAATATCATCGATTCCGAGGTTCAACCAAATACAAAGCCTACATTGCCTTATTCATATGTATAGCCACAAAGGCTATACATTTAGAACTGGTGAGCGACATGTCATCCGAAGGTTTTATAGCGGTGTTCCGGAGATTTTGCGCAAGAAGAGGCTTATGTTGTAACATCTATTGCGACAATGGCACAAACTTCGTTGGTGCTAACAAAATTATGACGAGACAAAATAACAAAATAGTGCAAAATTTAAATATAGCAGTTACTGAACTCTTGGAAAACAATGGAGTCACATTTCACTTCAACCCCCCCTCATCACCACATTTTGGAGGTTTGTAGGAAGCGGGTGTTAAGGTGACGAAGTATCACTTGAAACGAGTTCTGAATAACACAGCAATTACTTTTGAAGAATTTAACACAGTATTATGCCAAGTGGAGGCATGTCTTAATTCAAGACCATTAACAGAAATAAGTTCCGATCCACACAACCTAACACCACTGACACCAGCACATTTCCTGATTGGTGATTCACTATTGGCACCACCACAAGAAGAAGTCGCCAATACACAGATTAAATCTATGGCAGTATCTGTAAACTTTAGTTCAAAGTTTCTGGCGTAGGTGGAATCCCCAATATTTATCCAGATTACAACAACGGTCTAAATGGACAAAAAAGATGGATAATATAAAACCGAACCAACTAGTCCTCTTAAAAGAAGAGAATCTACCACCTTGTCGATGGCTTTTAGCACGAATTATTGAAACTCATCCAGGATCAGATGGTTTGGTTCGAGTAGTCACATTACGGACTAAACATCACATTCTAAAACGTCCAATTACAAAAATTTGCTAATTACCGAATAATTAATCTAATACCACAAAACTGAATGCAAACCGAGATGATATTACTACTAGAATCCTATCATATTCACATCAATTAGAAGAAAACCTACTTCTCCTATACAAATATACTTATTACAATACATATATAGGTACACATTTTGTTTTTTCACTTACAAGTCATATTGTTCCTAATCACTTTGTTTATTTTTTCATTACATGCAAACATCACTGGTATATTTTGGTTGTTTAAGCGCTACAATTTCACAGGCCTGCAGATAACCTAAAAATGACAACAATCAAAACCAATTAGTACAACATCAAAAAAAAAAAGAAATGGAACAATTTCCACAAAAAATTATACTTATCTTGACATCCATCTGTGATGATGCCAAGGCCGGGAGTATGTTCAGTCGCCCTGCACTTAAAAGAGAAAACCAAAGAACACATCACAAAGAATCGTCATTCACAAAATAAAAATACTTATCTGAAATCATCTGGGGTCCATATCATACAACATTCAACATCCATAGAATCAACCATTAACACCTAAAAATAAATCAATTATTATTTATTTATTAGATTTTTACTTACCAATAAGAATCCAAAATTTTATTCACTATTTTTTTTGTATTTACAATTTGTTAAATGTTAAATATTCCACATCTTATATTGTTACTGCTGTATTTAATGTTTACTTTTAATTAGCAATAATGAGCGAAATCGTTTTTCTCTTTTTTCTAAAAGAAATCATTATTATTGTTTCATAATTGCAACACATAGTATAATAGTTAAATAATTTTATTATTAGCTCTATTCATCAGCAGATGTCATCTTGATAGGATAAGATATTAATTTAATTTATATTTAATCATCGCTTTTGGATAGATATCTTATGTACTATAATCATGTGTCTCTTATGTAATGTCGAGTATAATTCGTTTTTATATATAATAAAAATGCAATTTGTTACTGCTAAGGTTAAGAAACTATATTACATAAGAAACTATATAATTATAATGGTAATAACCTTTTTTTGCAGTTAGAATAAATTTAAAAGGAAATATTTTGAAAGTTAATTAATGTTAAAATTACTAATATTTTTGAATTAAGAATAAATAAATAAATTAAAGATAATTAGGATTTAATTGAATTTGATATAGTGAATAACAAATATAAGTTCTTAATAAAATTGTTAATTAAAAAAAAAAATTGGGTTTTTCTTTATATATATGTCCACAAACATTTTTTAATCTTTGCGAAAACAGGTAGAAAGATTTAATAAGTTTAAACGATGCTCGTACGGTGGGAAATATGCGGGTCTTCCCAAGAAAGGTGACGTGGAGCAAATCTGAAAAATTTTTTTAGAACAGATTCAACCCTATTAATATGTACTCTGTATAATGGGCTCCACACCTGACTGGCATATTCTAAAGTGAGTCTTACCAAGCAAGTATAAAGCGATTTAAACACATAAGGGTCTTGAAATTCTCTTGCCCAACGTTTAATAAAACCGAGCATTGAATTTGCTTTATTTTATATATATAGGTATAAGGAAGCTGAAATGAAAGTTTACTGTCGAAAAGTACTCCTAAATCTTTAATTGAAAAGACAGATGGAATAAGTTGATTATTAAAAGAATAAATATAGAATATAGGGTTTGAACGGCGCGTAAAAGTAATAAATGCACATTTGTTAATATTAAGGAGAAGATTATTGTTAATACATTAATTATGGAAACGATTTAAATCTTCTTGCAATGCTAATGAATCATCTAACGATTTAAATTTTTTAAAAATTTTCATATCATCGGTATAAATTTTAATCTGACTATTTAAAATAAAAGACGTGATGTCATTAATCGACATAACGAACAATAAAGGACCAAGATGACTACCTTGAGGAACACCAGTAGGAGCTAGAAATGGAGCATAAGTTCTAGAACGAAATAAAACAGAGTAGCTACGATCAGAAAGATAGGAACATATCCAATTTATAAAATAAGAGTGAAACCCTAATTTTTTTAACTTAAAAATAATGATATTATGAGGAAGAAGATCGAAAGCTTTACTAAAATCAGTGTAAATTACATCTGTTTGAAAACCATCCTCCATATTTCTGAGAAAAGTCGATATTGATTCAACCAGATTGGTGACAGTGGATCTATTTTTCGTAAAGCCATGTTGAAATTGCGGCAAGAAATTCGTGCAATGATCATAAATAGAATCAAAAACAATTAGTTCAAAGAATTTTGGAATTTCTGATAGTTTAGCTATTGGACGATAATTAGTTACATCATTGTTTTGATCTTTTTTATGAATAGCTCTAATAAGAGCAGTCTTCCAAATTGAAGAGAAAACTCCACAAGCTAATGAAAAATTAAATATAGTCGAAAGCGGGCTGGCTAAAGATGCAGAACAATTTTTTAAAAATAAATTAGGAATACCATCACTACCAGGAATAGGATTATCGTCAATTTTATTTAAATAGTTGCAAATCAAATTAGAATTTATATTAATATTAGTAAGTGTAGTTTTCGAAAAATTATCAAGATGATGGAAATTTGTTTCGTTTACAGAAAAAACTGGAGTAGCGTAACTAGATGCAAAAAAATCGCGAAAGAATTCAGAAATAACTTTAGAATCGTTGCTGACAGTATTCTTAAATTTAAAGAAAGCAGGGTATTGGTCACTTTTTCTCTTACAATTTACAAATTTCCAAAAGAGTTTCGAGTTGGCTTTGATATTCGAGGACATATTAGAAACATAATTTGCGTAAAGATTATCAGCCATTAATTTAAATTCATTAAATAAGATCAAAAAATTATTATAATCGTGGTTCAAATTACTTTTGACAAATTTACGCCAAGCTTTGCTTTTTTATTTTTTAAAGTTTTCAGATTTCTAGTAAACCAAGGCGGACTAGAAACACTACTAGTATCAACTACTAGAGGAACAAATCGAGAAATAGATAACAAGATAACTTCATAGAAGGTATTAACTGAGGCATTTAAATCAGAAGAACTAATGAATGAAAAATCATAGTAATTTAAAAAATTATTAATATCAGCAAAATTAGCTTTTAAAAAGTTAAAATGATATGAAAGAGCAGAATCGACATGTACAGAAGAGAAAGAACAAAAAGAAAAGCAGATAGGCGGATGATAAGGATCTATTTTTACTAATTCCATAGGACAACCAAGAATAACTAGGTCATTCCAGTTTGTGGTGAAAATAAGGTCCAATTGAATACCCCGATAATTATAAATCGAAGAAACTTGTTGAAGATTAAAGGAATTTAAGGAATCGATAATTAAGCATTCAATATTGCTAATCAGTTCTTTCGGCACAAAGTAAGGTTCTTCATCATGGTCAACCCAACTAATATTAGATAAATTAAAATCACCACATAATAAAATATCGTCATCTGTGTTAATATTACTAATGAACGATTCAATTACTAATAAGTATTAAGAATAAAGTTCAAAACTAGAAGCAGAGGAAATATAACAGTTAATGATGATTAAATTATTAGATTGCAGTTTAATTTTTATAGCTATAATTTCGGTATCTTTAATTAATTCGCACTGAGAGCAAATCACTTCTGAAGAACAAATGGAATTTTTTATAGCAATTCATACACCTCCACCTTTTGAAATATTATCAGGAAATAGCGTACCATATCTGTCTTTACTAAAGACATTAAAAGATGATGAGAAAAGTTCTAAGTTCTATTAATTAAAGAAGTGAGCCACGTTTCTGTTAGAATAAAAATGTCAAACTCTAAAAGTGAAGAATTAGAGAAAACAGTTTTAGTTTTAGTACGCATACCTCGTACATTTTGATAATAAATAGATAATGTAGAATAGGTATTACAAGGGTTAGCTAAAGTACATTGATATAGATTGATATTAACTAAATTTTCTCTGACTTGGGAGGGGACGAAAATACTTATCATGATTTTCTCTTACCCTTTGAAGATTGATAATTCTGTTATTAGAAATGTGGGAGGCATATGGTAAAAGATCCGTTAAAGAATTATCTGGTGAAATATTAAATGTTTCATGATATCTTATAAAAATTTTACGTAGTTCATTAACATCAGTTGGCAATCCTTCTTGTTGAATAGCAATTTTTAGAGATGTATTGGTTTTTCCAGCTATACATACATCATTAGGCTTATTATGAAGATAGGCTAGATAGAGTCGGATGTTTTCAAAAATTCTGCTATCCTTTAGTCTAGCTAAAATATTCCTACTGTTATTGTTATCTTCTAATGATTTAAGTGTAACCTTAACAACAGGTTGCAAAAGAGGGTCTAATATGGGTGGCATTGTAGGATTTTCAATGGAAATACTTGATTGATGGGCAGAAACTTTTTTTAAAGGAGGTAATTTATAATTTGATAAACTGTTAGAAGAAGGATTGAAATTTGAACTATTCGATACGTGGTAATGTTTAGGTAATATAGACGGTTTGTTATTAGGATTTAAGGTTTCAACTTGAACAAAATTTTGATATTTTGTCAGAGTGTTAGAAATGGATCGTTTAAATTTAGAAAATTTTAGTTTTAAGAAAAGAATCACTAACAAGTTTATTTAGGGAGGATTTAGAGTGTTCTTTAGAGAGTGTACTATTGTTAGATTTAGATTTAAATTTTATTTTATTGTTAGAAGAATACTGAGTATGATTAGTTTTTTCAGTTGTCATTAAAGAATTATTATTAAAGGAATTGGTAGTATTAAAATGGTTAATATTATTAAATGAAGGTGAATTAACTGTTGGTAGGTCGAGAAAGCTATTTATATTATTTTGATTATTGTTTATGTCATTAGTATGATTAGATTTATTAGAATCAGTAGGAGGTGCACCTTTTGGCAAGTCAAAAAGACTGATTAAATCATTATCAATTCAATTATTGTTAATTGTATGGCTAGAGTTACTAGCACTAGAAGGTGTAATTATTGGTAAGTCCAGTAGACTAATTTAATCCTTGTTATTAGTATTTTTATTTGCGGTAAGATTTGTTTTATTAGTATCAATAGCGGAGTGGTTAGATAGATCAGTAAGAATTTCAGAAAAAGCAGAATTTGCATCTGTTAAACTTAATGGATATTTAAGGTTGCCTTTAGCTTTTGGCTTAATTAATTTGACAGGTAGACTTAAACTGGAGCACCACCAAGTAGTAACTGCCCAATTTTGTTCCAAATGTATGCATTATCAGGATCCTACAACAACTCCAAAGTTTTATACGATCTAGCTAATTTAAAGCAGCGATAATTTATATTTCTTTTTTTTATTCGATTAGGAGTAGCATTAAGTCATGAAACAGTGATGATCCGGAACTCTTTTTTAATAAATTGAAGCATTTGAGCAACATCAAAGGAAGATGGAGCACCTTTGATGAGAATTGATGCATTTAATAACTTTTCCTTATTAATTGAGAAAATATTAGAATTGTATAATTTAGAAAGTCTGCAATTTCATTCATCTTCAGTCCATTTAGTACCAAATTTATGCAAAATAATAGGGTCTATTTGTACACCTATTTCACGTGTATCCGGTATACAGTGAGTTCCAATTTCACATGTTTTCGGAACATTTTGCATTTCTACATGAAGTATTTCCCGAGCCCCTTGCGTCTTCAAGTTTTTGTATTCACCAAGTACATCTAACAAAAACATATTTGAGGAGTTATGTAAAGACTGTATCTTCTCTACAGAAGATGCATATTATGATGTCAGCAATTTCTTAGTCGAAAACAGGTCACTAGACATATTTCAGTGACTGGGACCCGCTTCGAAAATATCTCTAATCATGTTCTCCAAACTGTGGAAATGGCTAGGAAGAGTTGAGAGAAGATCACTTTTGATTTTATTAATTGTGACCAAGATATCATTCCCCTGAACACCATTGCTTTGACCGGAAACACGACTGCATAATGAGTTAAACGATTTCGCCATATCTTAAAAAGCGTTCGAGTTGTTGACGATTGCATGGTTAGTTTTTGCAAACAGAACAGACTTTTCATTGTCAAGATTTGCAATGACTTTATGGATGTTATCAAACATACTTCGTAATAGGCCTTCATAATTTTGACAATCTTCACAAATGAAAAATGATTCAAGAGATGGATGGTAAAAATCTCTGCTAAGACCAATACAAACACCATGTAACTTTCTTTTGCAAAAAGCCCTGCAAATGACAAACTTACTTCTTTTGTCATTATCGAAACAGTTTTCCAAATTACATTTAAAACTCATTTTGACTTGACAATTAATTAAAGTTCAAAGACTGTCGGTCAAATTACCCTTTAATTACAATTTTTTTTTTTTTTTTATATAAAATCCGGCGCACGCCAAAACAAACCGAAAAAAAAAAAAAAGTTTATACTTCAGGTATTAATGAATTAAAAATTTAAATTAACTTAAAAAATTAGTATCAAATTTCACAAAGAGTTTAATAATTAATTTTTTTTTTTTTTTTTTGATTTAACTTAATACAACTTAAATTTTTATAAAAACAATAAAATCAAAAGTTTAAATAAATATAATATTAACAAATGTATCAAGTTTCCAAAAAAATTATTATTCGCACGGTTATTAACAGCTTCAGTTAAAGTAAAAACGATAAGTAAACCATAACTAGGTACTCGTATATTTTAGAAATTAAAATTAGAATTTAAATTTAGAATGCGCAAAAAGCGTGTATTTCAGTAGACTGATAATATGATACTAATAATTATTATTATTATTATTATTATTATTATTATTATTATTATTATTATTATTATTATTATTATTATTATTATTATTATTATTATTATTATTTTTATTATTATTATTATTATTATTATTATTATTATTATTATTATTATTATTATTATTATTATTATTATTATTATTATTATTATTATTATTATTAGTATTATTATTATTATTATTTTTATTATTATTATTATTATTATTATTATTATTATTATTATTATTATTATTATTATTATTATTATTATTATTATTATTATTATTATTATTATTATTATTATTATTATTATTATTATTATTATTATTATTATTATTATTATTATTATTATTAGTATTATTATTATTATTATTATTTATATTATTATTATTATTATTATTATTATTATTATTATTATTATTATTATTATTATTTTAATTATTTTTTTTTATTATTATTTTTAATATTATTATTATTATTATTATTATTAATAGTATTATTATTATGATTATTATTATAATTATTATAATTATTATTATTATTATTATTATTGGGGGGCAAAATTTGATACTGGCCCTAGTCCGGAGGTATACCCAACATACCTGCGGGAAATGCTAGGTAATGCCGATCTGTTAAAGCAGCTCTGCCAAGAAATCCAAATCTCACCTCCTCGAAGGTAGGTAACATAGTTATCTGCCGGGTGCCCTCTGGTAATCTACTTTTGTAGAGCTGACGAGATTGGGTGCATGCGATTGCCTGGCGCAATAACCAGGCCTCTCGGTTGGGATAGGAGGAGCGGGTAATGAACGTCGTGTTTCCGTACGGTATTTACCGCTTCGCTGTGATATTTTGCGGGCTCGGGCTAAAAATCCAAGCACGTCTGTACTCACAGTGAGCGGCAACTT
>OX352772.1:254189824-254194824 GCA_947095535.1 Poecilobothrus nobilitatus | reverse complement strand
ACTGTAAACGTAGAAGACGCATAAAATATAAACGGTTGTCTTTACCCTAATTTATTATAAACTAATTAAATTGTACAAACCTTTTGCAACCTAATTCTTATTTTGAACATAACATATTTACTTACGTTCAAATAAATTAAATAATACATTAATATATATAATTAAAAGATAGTGCCTCATTTTGGAACACATTTTTCATTTGATAGCGGTACATGATAATTTAGTCATCTTATGCCTCACTTGCTGTAAAAAAAAACATTTAAGCAACAGCACCTTCCAACAAACATTACATTTAAGCAACAGTCATATTGTTGGAAGGTGCTGTACACATGCATTTGGTAACCGGTTTGGGTAAACTGTATTTAATATTTAATAAAATTAATTTTTTATCAATGATATACCATTTATAATGAAATATTTTGGTGCATTTTACTTCATATAAAAATAAGCAAATATAATCAATATTAATCAATAAAATAAAATTTTATTCAATATTTTTAGAGATTTTATTCAAAAAAAAATAAAATTTCAACAAACTTATTAGAAACAACATTATTTGCATGTTTTTTTTTTGTTGCTCATAAGCAAAGCTTCTGAAACATTGATGCTTTAGTTGGATAAGCTTCCGAAACATTGAAGCTACACTTGTTGATAATTCATCATATGGTTGTTGTTGCTGATCATTAAGGATACATTGTTGCTGTATTCATTGTTGACAATTTCCAGAAATATTGTTCTTATACGGATTTTGTTTGCTTTCCAGATATTTACACATGTTGCTAAATTATTGCTGTAACTTATTATAAAAATACTTATTTGATACATTGTACAACAGTACGACAGAATTAATTAGGAGAACCTAATTTACTGCACTTTGAATTAGTTGTTGTTGGAAAGACGTTCTGAAGATTATTTTTTATTATTATTTTTTGGTGAAAAATAAACAAAAATAAAATAAAAAATTTACCTGATAAAAATGATGATAAAAGAAAATTTTTATTGTTTCTATTTTCTTGTATTTTTATGAATTATAATAAACTTTTATATGGTTTTTACTTATATATTATTTTAAAGAAATTATATCACATATAAAATCAAAGCACATACTTATAATAGTTGCCTAATTAGATATTTGAAATTCTCGTAATAAAAATATTAATAATTAAAATATATTTTAGTTGGAGAAAAATTTTAATTATTTTGCACTTACATACAACCTAAATATAATGGAAAAATTATTGGAACAACAAAACAATTCTATTACCAAGCTACTTAAGGCCATAAGAAACTTCAACAAAACTGGGCCAACTAGGAGAACTACATTTTATTTAGAAAATCGGATAGCAGAAGCCAAGTTTCTGTGGGCAGTTTTAAACAAAAGGGATGATGAACTTCAATCTTTAGCAAATGATGAAGAGAAGAAGATGTGCCCGTATTTTACCGATGATGAATTTTCTTCAACTGAAGAATCTTATTTTAATTTTATTTCGGACATGGGTGATTTGCTGGAAAAAATGGAAGTTGCAAAGCATCCGGAACAAGAGACCGGCATTGCAGAATTAGAGGAAGCTAATTATCCAAGTAAGTCAATTGGTTTACCTAAAATAAATATTCCTAAATTCGACGGTAAGTTTGAAAACTGGCAATCGTTCAACGACTTATTTACCTCATTAATACATAAAGGAGCAGACGTTCCCACAGTAAACAAACTTCATTACTTAAAGACTAATCTGACTGAGGAGGCCGACAAACTTTTAGGCCATCTTTCTGTTACTGAATCCAATTATAAGGTAGCTTGGGAATTATTAAATAATAGATTTAATAACAAACGAGTTTTGATTAGTAATCACTTAA
This sequence comes from Poecilobothrus nobilitatus, assembly GCA_947095535.1. Classification (NCBI taxonomy): domain Eukaryota; kingdom Metazoa; phylum Arthropoda; class Insecta; order Diptera; family Dolichopodidae; genus Poecilobothrus; species Poecilobothrus nobilitatus. Next base: position 254,192,970 of record OX352772.1, on the reverse strand, counting down.
CTAGATTTTTAGAACATCCCAAACAGTTAGTTGAAAATTCAACTACATTAAAGGCACTATTAGACGTTACCCGCGAGACAATGCATGCGTTAAAAATGTTAGGAGCTGCAATTGATAAATGGGACATGATAATTATTCATATAGTCACTCAGAAGTTTCCAAGAGCCACTATACAGCTTTGGGAGCAATCTCTTTCTACAATTTCTTCTTCCGACCTTCCAACATATGAAGAGCTAATAAAATTTCTGGAATCTCGACATAGAACTTTAGAATTAATCGATAATACGTATCCACCTAAAAAACAATTAGCACCAGGTTCAGCCAATAGCTTCACTAATAACAACAAAAATAAATTCTTCTCCAACAGTGTTACTACTTTACCTGCAACAAAGGTCAATCATACCTCATGCCACTTCTGTCATGATTTTCAACATAATATTTACAAGTGCTCTAAATTTTTAGCTCTAACAGTACTTGATAGATATAATCACATAAAAGGCTTATCACTTTGTATTAATTGCCTTACCAAAGGGCATTCATCAAGAAATTGCAAGAGCTCCAAATGCAAGGTATGCTCATTTCCACATCACACACTTTTGCATCGATATTCTACTAAAATTTCTTCAGAAAATGAACAGTCTTCGGCCGCTTCAAATTATTTTGTTTCATCTTTATCTTCATCACGTAGTTCCTCATTTCCTCGTCCTTGCAGCTCATCACTCGAAGTTATGAGCTCATCTTCTACAAAAAATTCATTTTCCGTAGGTGAAAATTATATTATATTAGCCACCGCGGTGGTATATATTTGTGATCATTCTGGAATTTTAAAACCAGTAAGAGCTCTTTTGGATTCTGGGTCGCAACTAAATTACATATCTGAATACATGTTTCAATCACTTTGCCTGAAAAAGTGGTTGCTCAAATAAGTGGAATAGGAGAGTCTCACGCTACAGCGCGATTTATCACGAATGCTGTTATAAAATCTCGCACAACTGATCTTCGCAGGTTCTACCTGCTTCTAATTTATCAATTGAAGATTGGAACATCCCAAAAAATTTGGAACTTGCTGATCCGCTTTTCTTTAAAAGACAGAGGGTTGACCTACTCATTGGGGTTGAAACATTTTTTGAAATAATGTTGGACAAATAAAATTAGGACCTAATCTTCCCACCTTACAAAAACAATGCTGGGATGGATTGTTTCTGGAAAATTCAATTCACCTGTGTTATCAGGCAAAAGAGTCTCTCACAATGTTACAGTAGAAACTCCTAAGTTAGATTTAATTGAATCTCTTAACGATATTGTGCAAAAATTTTGGAAAAATGATAATTTCTATTCTAACCCGTCTCCACTCACTGTTGAGCAACAATTTTGTGAGGAGTTTTTTAACCTGAATACTTCTCGTTCAGCCAATGGGCGAAAATTTGTTAAGTTACCGTTTAAGGATAATGTACATAAACTAGGTAACTCTTGCAATATAGCACAAAGACGATTTTACAGTCTTGAAAAAAAATTAGATAAGAATCCTGAATTGAAATTACAATATTCTGAGTTCTTAAAAGAATATGAAGATCTAGATCATATGGAAATTATTCCAAGCAATAATGAGAACTTAGTGAAGTATTATTTACCTCATCATTGCGTGCTCAAACCAGACTCTTCATCTACAAAAATAAGAGTGGTCTTTGACGGAAGTTGTAAAACTTCTACTAATATATCTTTGAACGACACACTCATGGTGGGGCCAGTGCAAGATGATTTGTACTCGATCATAATTCGTTTTCGATTTTATAAATATGCTTTACAGGCCGATATCTGTAAAATGTACCGTCAAGTTTACATAGATGAATGTGATTCCTACTATCAATGCATACTGTGGAGACCCGGTCAAGAAGGAAAACTGAGAACTTGTCGCCTTAAAACCGGGACTTATGGTACAGCATCAGCCTCTTATTTAGCTACAAAATCGCTTGCATATCTAGCTCATCAAAATCAGAGCGCATATCTAGTCGGTTCTAAAATAATTGATGATTTCTGATGATTTTCTAATGATTTTTACGTTGACGACTTGCTTACGGGAGGTAAATCTCTGAGTGAAATCAACTTAATTCGCTCAGAAATTAATTCAATCTTAGAATCAGCTGGCATGGAATTGAAGAAGTGGTATTCAAATAACGAACCCTTTATGTCCAGCATAGATGAATGACTCGAGAGAATCTTATTTTAATTGACGGTAATTCAATTATCAAAACTCTTGGCATAGCCTGGCAGCCACAAATAGATGAATTTCGTTACATATTATCGGATGATATAAATAAAGTAAAGAAAATTTCGAAACGAATGGTTCTGTCAAATTTATCTCGTTTATTTGACCCCATGGGTTTAATAAATCCAGTCATTGTAAAGGCAAACATTTTTATACAGAAACTATGGCTACTCAAATTAGACTGGGACGAATGGCTTCCGCTCGAGTTACATAGCCAATGGCACAACTTTCTAAGCAGTTTCTCCCTGTTAAAAGACATTCGAATACCTCGGTTTGTGGTTAACACCGATTTACATCATAACATTGAAGTTCATGGATTCGCTGATGCTAGTTTGAGGGCATATGGAGCCTGCATTTACATTCGATCTATCGATTCTGACAAAAATATTAACGTTCAGCTACTAACTGCAAAATCAAAGGTATCGCCCACTAAAACACAATCAATTCCAAGACTCGAGGTATGCGCTGCTTTGCTATTGGCTAATTTATTTAAAAAAGTTTATCCAAGTATAATATCTACCTCCGCCGATTCATAATGTAATTTTTTGGAGTGACTCAGAAATCGTCCTTGATCAACTTACTTCTCACTCATCTAGGTTCAATGTTTTCGTGGCAAATAGAATATCCCAAATTCAAGAGCTTTCAGAAGGTATTAAATGGAGATATGTAAATTCTTCCTCCAATCCCGCAGATATTCTGTCCAGAGGAGCAACAGTGCAAGAATTATTAGATTCCAATTGGTTCAAGGGGCCAGATTTTTTACATAAGTCTTCAACTTCATGGCCTCCTGTAAAAATAAAACATACTAAAATTGAGTTACCAGATCTTCGTGTTAAAGAAACCTTTTCCCTCTTAGCATCACAGTGTGATCAAAATGATC